>WNWU01000040.1:8146805-8257071 GCA_012654045.1 Ptyas mucosa
TATCTATCTATCTATCTATCTATCTATCTATCTATCTATCTATCTATCATCATCTATCTACCCATCTTCCAAGTCCCTTTCATGATACTCTGAAGCAGTCCTTCTTAAATGATATAATTGGTTTGTTTATAAGTGCCAATGTATGTGACAGTTCACCAAACTATGTTAAAATGGTATTGGAAAGAAAATGGCAACATCTGTGTTTGCTGTCATGCATGAAGATTGTGGAATATGACTTGGAATCAATTGCTTCAGGGATATGACTTGGGATCCATTAATAACTAAACATAATTTGTTTTGCAGATTTATAAAGTATAAAGATACAGATCTTTCAGCACAACTTGTCAGTCCAGCTGCCACATTTTGCACCAATAACAGTTTCTGGAAATGTTTCAAGGGTAGCTTCATATCAAACATATTGCAATCACCAAGGAGAGGCTGATCCTAGGTGGTAAAAAAAAACTCTCTTGCCAAATTTAACAGCTCCAGAAGGGTTGCAGCTGGTCTATCTGATGTACTTCTGCAAAAGTGCTTCTTGACATACAACGCTCACAGCTTAGGCTCAAGGAGTTCCCCCAGGTTGCACTGGCTCATTCAGGAGAAGTGGTCTATGTTCCCAAACAGTCTTAATCCCCAAGTCCTCCAGGGGTGGAGAGAGGGAGTTGTGATATCTGTATGCCTGCAGTCATTTTATTCATCCGTATTTGTGCATGCAGGCGAAACATAATGTATTCCTTATTTCATAGGTGTGAAGTAATAACTAGCTAAAGGAATATCTGCTTCATTTTAAAAAAATAAATGGTTTGGGTAGGCTTTTTGAATATTCACGCCCTTTCTTCCTGTGTAATCCTTTGTTGGTTGAAACTTCTTCTTTATTACCAACTCCACTGATTTGTCCCCTGTTCCATCTGAAAAGAGAACACAACATGTTTGAAGTATATATGGCATATTTTATCTTGATCTGCAAAGGAGCACCTTTTAATTTATTGCATTTCTCCTGATGCTTAAAAAAAATGAAAAATAGGGAGGTACTTTGAATTCTCTTTCCTGCTTGTTTAACGTAAAATATTTTATCCATAACTGATTATAGAAAGAATGCATTTTCAATGATTGCATGATATTTTAGAATGTATTGATTTATTGATTGAATGAATGTATATGGTTGCCCATCTCACCAGAAGTGACTTTTGAAATGTAGAGCACCCACCCCTCTCCTAGAACAATTTTAGGAAATATTAAAAATTAGAATAGAATATTATATTTCCCTAAAGAGAGAAATGGAGAAATGGAGAAACATGATCTTGGAAAGCAGCACCCACCTCTCTTAATAGCCCTCAGAGGTTGTCAGCACTTAAGGGATAAAGAGATAGATAGCTCTATTCATAAGCAAATTCCCTGCAGCAAGATCTGAACAAAGGTAGGATTAGCCCTCAGCCACAATAGGAATTGCCCAACAAGCCTCTTCATTGCATCATCCCTAACATCAACCAAACTTAGCTCAGACAAACTCCTAGGATTTGTACATGGCATCATGGGAGTCTCACAACAGCCAATAGAATACATGTTCTTGCACAGAAACAGAAAGTTTAAGTGCAAAGCTCAAGAGAAGCCCCCACTCTAAACTCCATGTGGTCAGCAGCACCAGAACCCATGTGGTCCTGTTCATCAATAAATTGACCTTCTTTCCAGTCAGCCTCCAGCCTCCATTTTATCTCCAGTGCCTTTCTCACAGCTTGGAACTGAACCAAATGAATATTTCTTCCCACAGAAAGAAAGCATTATGTTCATGAAGTTCTCTTGATCTGCTTGAGCCAGCTGCGATCCAGATAAAATGACCCTTCCTTATGATTTCCTATTCTGTGTTTGACCAAAAGAAACCTCCAAACAATTGGAGGTGTTTTGGATAGGGATCTGCAAGATTCAAGCCTGCTGGAGAGCAAAACTCTGGATGCCTACTAGATAGCAGCAGAGAAACACCCCAAACTCTTAACATCTTGTGTCCAAAACTGTGTTATCAGTTTTGGCCTGTTTTAATACCTGCAGGCCAAAACTGATAACCCTACCCTTAAGATTTCCTTGAAAAGTGAATGAATGAAACAAAAATACGGGCGTAAATCCTAAAACAGAGTGAGTATAATTTACAAAAAAGAAGGGAAAAAATAACTTGTACCCAACCAAAGCAAAAAAAACCCCACATTTTTTCATACATTTTGCGTCATCAACCCAGCTGCTCCATTAATATTTTTAGTCTAGCTTTGTAAATGAAACTAAAAAATTATAGGAACACAAGTGTTTATGGTAATCCACTCAATAAGAGTGAGCGGCCATGTTTATAATTAATAGCACACGAACCACCTGGTAAAGACATTTTCTGAGTTTACCATTGCTTCTCTGTTAGCTCTCCCTGCAGTCCTTGTTTTCCTGCCTTGCATATTAATTGCTTCTCTCCTCCCTTTTAAACGCTCATTGTTAATTTGATATTTGAAATTCCTCAAGACTGCAGCTGTGTAATTTTCCAACAAAATATATTCTGTTCCATTGTCTTTATTATTTATTCATATATTTATTTGAATTATGTATTCATATATTTATTTGAATTATGTATATGCTGTTTTTTAATGATGTAAGTTCTACAAAAGAATCTTAGGAGAATTTCAGCAAGAATAAAAACAAAGACAAAAATATTTGGAGAAAAACATTTGAAAAATCTCCAAAAATTTAACCTCCCAGGACAGTCGGTAGCAATGGCTTTTGGAGAGTAGAGAAGTGTCTAAGTAAACAGGCTTCTATTTGGTTGTTTGGTTGTTGGTTGTTTCTTGCTTGGACTATACCCACAATAAATAGAGTGAATGGAGCCCCAGATAGTGGTTTCCTTATTGTACTTACATTAGCATCCTTCAGCCTCAAGAGACTATGGTATCATGCTCTGGAAAGAGGTCCTAAAACAGCATCTAGTGTGACTAATAAGGCCAATTCGAGAGTGGCAATCCCTTCCACACTGAGGGCAGGAGTGACACCTTACGCACGGCAGGAAAGAAAGTTAAAGACCTTTCATATGCGCTGTCTCTGATGAATTCTTGGCATCACCTGGCAGGACAAAGTTCTAAATAGAGCAGTCTTGGAACATGCTTGAATTTCTAGCATGTATACACTATTGAAACAGTGATGTCTACGCTGGCTGGGGCATGTCGTGAGAATGGCTGATGGTCGGATTCCGAACCTGTATGGAGAATTAGTGCAGGGAAAGCACCTCAGAGGGAGACCACAGCTGCGATATAAGGATATCTGCAAGAGGGACTTAAAGGCCCTGGGAATGGACATTAACAACTGGGAAACCTTGACCTCCGATCGTTCAGCTTGGAGCAAGACGCAGCATGGCCTTCTCCAATATGAAGAGACACTTGTTCTCTTGTCCAATTTGAAGAGATACCCCTAAACCACCCAAACTTCCACACAACAGTCCAAGTAATGCTGTTCAACAGCTCACTGATCGTGGCCCTTTAGTTCATTGTTGAGTGCAATTATAGCTCTGGGATAAAAACTATTCAGAAAATGTGTGGTCCGAGTTTTAATTGTTCTGTATCTTCTGCCGGAAGGCAACAGTCCAAAAAGATTCTAAGCAGGATGGGAAGAATCTCTGAGAATGTTATGCAACTTTCTCAAACAGCGAGATTCGAAGATGTCATCCAGGGCTGGTAGCTGGAGCCGGATGATATTCTGGACAGTTTTAATGATACTCTGTAGAGCCTTTTTGTCCGCTACAGAGCTGCTCCCATACCATGCAAGAATGCTGTATGTCAGGACACTCTCAATGATGCTGTGACAGTAGGACAGAAGTAGATGCTGAGATAGATTTATCTTCCTGAGCATTCTCAGGAAGTACAGCCTCTTCTGTGCCTTCTTCACAAGCATGTTAGCATTCATAGTCCATGAGAGGTCCTCCAAGATATAAGTGGCCAGAAATTTAAAACTAGCAACCCTCTCCACCTCCACATAATTACCCTATATACTCAAATATAAGCCAAGTTTTTCAGCACGTTTTTCAGGCTGAAAAAGCCCCCCTCGGCTTATATTCAAGTCACGAAAAAAATGCCTTTTTAAAAGAAAACAAATGAGTAGACCTCTGTCTGCAAAAATAGAAAAAACAGCCCCTTTCAGCATCAGTATAGATTAATTACCATAAGTTGATTTGAAGAGCCTCCCGACTCTCAGCTGATTTGCTCTCAGCTGTTTTACCGGGGCTCTGTTGCTAGCTAGCTGCAAAGAGGTAAATTGTTGGAGCATTTTCCCTCCCCCTCCCAGCTATGCTAAAAAAGCAAAACTGAAACTAAAGCAGGGTCTTTGCTGCAACATGACAAAATGAGGCAGAGAGAGATTTCTTTTTCTTTTGCTTGCAACGTTGGAAAGGCAGATTTCTTTTTCCTCATCAAAAAAAGTAGATGCAAACAATGGGAAATTCATGGCAAATGGCAAAAGAGGAGAGTTCAAGATTTTAAAACACAAAAGAAAAAGCTCTATTTAACTAGGGAATTGTAATAATTGAGATACTATTAACTGTATATTGTGTTGAAAGCAGAAATGGTTAAGTTGTGTTTTGGAAGAATATATGGGGGAAATTATTTGGTTTATTATTATTGGTAAATATAATTACCAGTAATTGATTAAGAAATTGGATTGCATGGAAATAATTGGAATATTCATGTTCATATTGATTAATATACAAAAAAGATAGTTATATAACTAATTGATTTATATTAAAATGTTAAATTTGTATTGAACAACTGTAATATTACATAATTAACCAACGTGAGGATGGATATAAAAATAGATGACAATGGGAAGGAGTATAATATAGAATAGAAGTGAAAAATTGAATTTGATTAAGATTAGAGATGAGGATGAAGGGTAATATTGGTTTTTTAAAAAAATAGATGAGGAATAAATATGGCAAAAAGGAAATATAGAAATTGTAAATTTAAGTGAAATGACTGAACACTGTTTAAATTTGTGAACCGGCCAAATACTCTGTTCAAAGAAAATACATTGTATGTTTGTATGTGTGTTTCTAATTATTGCTATTTATTCATATTTGTTCTCTTTTATTCTTTAAAGTTTAACAATTCATTCTTTATCTTAATATCTTTATATTTGTTTGGGGTTGGTTTTCTTCCCTTTCATCTTTTTTATTGTACAGCAATCTTTCTCCTCAAACCTACCACCTCTCTCTTTAAGGAAGGGGGGAGAAAGAGAATGAGAGAGAGAGAGTGGAGGAGAGAGAGAGAGAAACTGGGGAAGAGAGATAGAATGAGAAAGAGAGGGGGAGAGAGAAATGGTGATAAGATAGGGCAAAAATGTAAAATGTGAGGACAGTCGTAAGTTCGAGGACTGGTCACAAGTGCGAGGACCAGTCAAAAATTACTTTTTCAGCCCTCTGAGTAGTCCATATGCACAAAAGGACTACCCAGAGGGCTGAAAAAAGTGATTTCTGACAGGTCCTTGCACTTTTGACCAGTCTTTTTTTATTTTGAAATTTACCAGTGGCCGCTGCATTTCCCACCCCCAGCTTATACTCGAGTCAATAAGTTTTCCCAGTTTTTTGTGGTAAAATTGGGGTCTCGGCTTATATTCAGGTCGGCTTATACTCGAGTATCTACGGTAACGATAAACAAAATGTTTTCACCTTAAGAAATTTTGTCTTGTGCTAATGTCCAGCACTTTCAGTACCAAACCAACAAAGTATTACAAAAGCAGTTTAGCCTTGCCTAAAAAGAAATAGCTTAGCATAAGAACCAAAACTAACACTGACTGTTTTAAAAGAAAAAAAAAAGAATAGAACAGATCCATTGATTAGTCCATTGTGGCATTTATATTTGTGGTGGATTATCACCATATTGTAATCTGCTAGAAGCATTATATTTTCTTTTTCTTTTGGAGGTATTTTGGATATTTAAAATGTAAAAAGCTCCATTGCAGCATGACTGTTAGATTTGTTAGATACCATTTTTTCAGCCCCTACAAGGATAGCAGCATCAACTTCTCTGGCAAGCTGCTATAGTTACACATTGAAAAAGGCTGCAAGGTTTGGTTCAGGACAATATGAAACTGAATCCATATTGATTGATAAAATGGTTTCCCTTGCTGGGTTTCTCTCTCTCTCTCTCTCTCTCTCTTTCTCTCTCTCTCTCTCTCTCTCCCCCTCCCTCCCTCCCTCCTTCTCTTCCTCTCCTCTCTCTCTCCTGCATTAATAGCATAAAAATGGGGGAAATGTTACCATTTGTTGAAAAAAATAGAACGGTGTCCTCTTTCTCTCTGTAGATTAAATTCAGAGATTTATGCTTGTTAATTTTCTGGCCGGGAAATGTCTTGTTTTGGTTCCTATGCATACATAGACAGAATTCTTTGGTTTTGGTTTAGATAAGTTGCCAATATTTTTTTTTTAACTTTTGTGGTTTGAAATTGACTGTAGCGTGGTTCATGTCTGCCAAGATAATCTCAAAATGACAAATTGGACAAATGCTGCAGTGCTGCTCCAGTTTCGCTGACTGGTAGATAAGCTGGTTGCCTCTAAAATAACGGACCCTCATATGGAAAGGAAATGCATTCCAGTGACTGCCATACCTAGAAGCAGCATGAAGAAGGCATGTGAAATGGATAAGACAGCCAATCTGGGCAGAAGTGTACTTGCAACGCCACATCTCAGATTTGGAAATCTTGTGGTTTGCCCAGTGTCCAGAAAGAATGAGCTTCTTTGTGCTGAGAGACTTGATATACTAAGCAAGAAAAGGTGTACTGCTCAAAGGAAGTCCTAATTCATGACTCTGTAAAGATAATGGTGGCATGCTGGTTAAAATACAGTATTGCAGGCAAACTCTGCCCACAGCCAGGAGTTCGATCCTGACCGGCTCAAAGTTGATCCTCCATCCATCCTTCTGAGGTTGGTAAAATGAAGACTCAGATTGATCGGGGCAATGTGCAAATAAAGCTTCTACATTGTAAACAGCCCAGAGAGTGTTGTAAAGTGCTGTGGGATAATATAGAAGCCTATTGCTATAATGAAAAATAATGCACATTTCAATATAATGTACCGTATTTTTTTTTAATTTTGATTTATATGCCGCCCTTCTCTGGAGACTCAGGGCGGCTTACAATGCGCTAAGCAATAGCCTTCATACTTTTGTATATTTATACAAAGTCAGCTTATTGCCCCCACAAACTGGGTCCTCAATTTACCTACCTTAGAAAGGATGGAAGGCTGAGTCAACCTTGAGCCTTGGTGAGACTCGAACCTGCAATAATTGCAGGCAGCTGATGTTAATAACAGGGCTTTAGACCACTGTACTATCCAAGGCTCTTTTGGAGTATAAGATGCACCAGAATATAAGACGCACCTACCTTTTTTGGGTTTTTTTTTAAGTTTTTTTATTTTTTAGACAACCACACATACAAACATACAATGTATTTTCTTTGAACAGAGTATTTGGCTGGTTCACAAATTTAAACAGTGTTTAGTCATTTCAATTAAATTTACAATTTCTATATTTCTATATAACTATCTTTTTTGTATATTAATCAAAATGAACATGAATATTCCAATTATTTCCATGCAATCCAATTTCTTACAAATCAATTAATTATATTTACCAATAATAAACCAGATAATTTCCCCCTCTTATGTTACTCATTTTCACATCTTAAACTCTCCCAATAACTCCCAGTTTTGCCCATATAATCCTCCAAATCACAACTTAATCATTTCTACTTTCATCACAATATATAATTAAAAATATTTCAATCATTACAATTTCCCTAATTAAATTTAAAAATGTTCTAGCTGTTATCCAAGCTATAATTTAATCCTTTTTACTTTCACCACCATATACCATTAAAGGTATTTCAATTGTTACAGTTTATACTTATTCATATTTGTAAAAAAAATAAAAAAAATAAAAACTTATCATTATCTAGATTTCAAAAATACAAAGACAAATATTCACCAAACAGCAAACAGCCTGCTTTACTTTCAGTTTCATTTTCAGCATAGCTTGATTAGCACAAGGGGGAAAAAATCTGCTCCAGCAATTTTCTTCCTTGAAGCAAGCAGCAGAGGCCTGCGCAAAACAGCTGAGAGCAAATCAGCTGAGAGTCGGGAGGCCGATCTAATCAACTTGTGCTAATTAGTCTATGCTGAAGCTGAAAGGAGCTGTTTTTTCTTGCTGTTTGCTTGCAAGGAGGTAACTGCTGTGAGGCATAGACCAAAGGGTGGGGGCCAGTGGGTGGGCAGGGCTACATTTGGTGTATAAGATGCACCTAAATTTTCACCCCCTTTTAGAGGGGAAAAAGGTGCATCTTATACTTCGAAAAATACGGTAAGTACTTTCAGCAATATAAATGTGTGGCCTTGTAGCATATATTTGTGCTACTAGAGGTTTCAGCCTTTATTTCTGCCCTAAAGAAGATAAACCAGATCAAAATTTATTTTAAAAAAATAAACTGTAAAAAAACCTTTTAAATTTTAAATATCCAAAATACCTATATTCAAAGCAAAAAGAAAATATAACACTCCAAGCAGATTACAGTAAGGTGCTAGTCTGCTACAAACACGAATTTTTGTAGCAGAACCTTCAAAGGGATGTTGCAGGATTTCAGTTTGCTACAAATCATCATAACATTATGATGACAAATAATATTCTCAGGTTCATCCTGAAAAATAGGTAAAGGTTGAAATTATACAGAATTAGCTAGTTTGTACAGATAATTTTTTTAAAAAACTGACTTAATACCATGGAAAAACATAAAACAATCTAAATGCACATTTGTTTTCTGCAGAATAAATCATTTTTCTTAAAGGAAAAACCCCTTTGATTCCTTTTAACTATTCTTCCCCTTTTTCCTGGAAATTCAGAACTTTCTGAATTCCTAGTTCAGAACTGAAAAGGATAGGGGAAGTTGTGCTATCTAGAAGCAACCCAAATTTCAGTATTTGGCTTGTGCAAGCTTTTTCTTTCTTCTTTTTAGCCTTGTTACAGGACAGGTAGGTTAACTTGCTCTTGTGATACATACCAAGCAGTGGTGGGTTGCCCCCGGCTCTATAGAGCCAGTAGTAAAACCGGTGGGAGGCTCCGCCAACCGACCCCGATGTCATCAAAATGTTTCGGCACTTGCGCAGAAGAGCGCGCATGCGCGCGGCCCCGTTACAAACCGGTAGTAAAGGTAAATAGAACCCACCCCTGATACCAGGGCCCTGAGTGCACCAAGAAGGATAAAGGCTGTATTCTAATTATCCGGGAAAAGACCCAGTAGAAACCACTGCTAAGTATGGTAACCTCCTACAAATAAAGCTAGAATTAAAATGTTTATTATACTATTAGTTTTGGCTCAATGCAAAACACTTTCAAGCTTTTGGAATGCATCAAAACATTGTGAGGGACATAGAAAGTTCCTTCCTCCTTATCTTTTCCACTTGTTTCGGCTATTATTGACACTGAGACATTGCACTGTTGGCTTACATCCAAATGAAATTCTGAACTGATTAGACTCTGTGCCAAAGAGTTATGCCAGAATCAACAAGTGATTATACTAAAATAGCAAAGAAAATTTACATGATTAGCTTGAGTGGCATTAGAGTTTCGCTGTTATTATTGTGCTGATCAAAAAGACACAATTCACTCTATTAAGTCTTTTAATACTTAAAATTGTAATTATAAAAAGGTCCTATTTGACCCCATTAAAGAGAGATTATACTAATAGGTGATTATTACTTTTCTACCATTTCAAATAGATTATATGCCGAATGAGGTTTAAAATAACCCTGAGATGTTTTTTGTATGGACCTAGATGTAAAAATCATGTGTCTATTTTGTCATAGTTACACAGATAAAATAGACTGATCTTAGGCAGCATGACAGGAGAGATATATGGCATTTCTAAGAGCATGAACAAATTTTTTTAAAAAGCATCCAAAATGGGTTGTGTAATTTGAACTATCTTGTTAACATTTTCATAGTGACGTAAATCAGCATTAAGTATTTAAGCAGCAAATTATCAGTGGGTACCAAATTGCTACAGGGAATAGAATGTCTCTACTTTAATTTCCTCTGGGTTGTAACTTGAGCATGGCCAAATAAAGAGCTTCAGTATGGTTCCATCATAAAACACACAAACCACCCTCTTTTTTCATATGTTTTGGCAATTGCCTGATAATACGGTTTTTATATAAAGAGATGCATAGCTCATCTGTGAGTAGGAGGCTAATTTTGATCTGTGCAACTGATTCCAGTTTTAACTCAAACCATCAAATTAGAACCCTACTTTTAATTTTTACAATACACATTCTTCTTCCCAACCACAAAACGGAAAGGGTGCTCATCGACTGAGGTCTGCTTTTCTGCAGGAGAGTGACCTTCTCCATTAGCTTTAAAACGGAACATACTTTCAACCTTGCATAGATCTAGTATGGTAATCCCTGTATTTTTATTCTGCTTGTTCTTGGGGATGTGTGCTGGAGAACAGTGGACATATACTGTGTTTCCTTGAAAAAAAGAACGGGTCTTATATTAATTTGTGTTCCAAAAGTTGCATTAGGGCAATGATGGTTAACCTTTTCAGCACCACATGCTGAAACGGGAGTATGTGCACGCCCTGGAGCCCGAAAGAGAGCAGCTGGCCAGTGTGAATGCATGATGCAGCCAGCTGCTCTTCCGGGTTCTGTTGCATGCATGCACACCAGCCAGCTGGTCTGTGCGCAAAGACAAGTTGGGCGGTGTGCATGCACACGCCAGAACCTGGAAGAGAGCAGCTGACCAGTACACATGCACGCTGGACCAGCTGTCCAGCACGCATGTGACTGACAGAGCCCGGAAGAGCAGTTAGCACATGTTGCCACATCTGGCACACGTGTCATAGGTTCGCCATCACGGCAGTAAGCCTTATTTTCCGGTTAGGTCTTATTTTGGGGGAAATACAAATCTTAATTGGGGCTTATTTTGGGGGTAGGGCTTATATTACGAGCATCCTGAAAAATCATGCTAGGGCTTACTTTCTGGTTGGGTCTTATTTTCAGGGAAATGAGTATGAACAGTTGATATGTTAGGGTAAGGACTAACTGATAATGCAGCCTTTCCAAATAATTGGACTAAGCTTGTAGAATTCCCCACCACCATGCTTCTTCTTTTTGCAATAATTTTATTAAATATTATGTTATACAAATAAAAGTAATTCACTCTATGTAGAGTTAAAATATATTTTAAAAGAAGAAAAAATATACAGGTCCATTAAAAGAAGAATCCTCCTTCCTCCCCTGCAAGTATGATCAATATTAACACCTTATTATAATCTCTTATTAAAAATATAATCTCCTCCAACCCAAATAGCAAGAGTCCATTAAGAAATAACAACATACTATAAAAGTTACATTAATAAACCCACTTTGAATCCTTCATTTTAAGTTTATGTCTCATTTTCTATTTAAACAAATCTGCCATCTCATTTTAAAATATACAAAATTATTAAAGTATCACATCCAATCATTAACAACCACCTTCATAATAATTAAAACATCATCCTTGTATTAATCAATTAAAATCCATTAAATGTCACCGAAACTAGCAGTTCACGTATATTAATCCTGACCAAATAAACCAATGTTGAATTCTTTTTTTCTTTCCTTTAACTCCCTCAAAGTCCAAACATCTAATTTTTCATACTCTCTATATCTTTTCTCTCAGAAGTGTTGGCATCCTTTTCATGATTCTTTTGTGATTCCAATGAACAAAAATTATCCTTGTCACTCTTCATGTTCTCACTGTCACTTCTCACAAAATCTTTGACAGTTCCAACTAGTCCTTTTTGTAAAACCATTATAGAGAAGTCATCCACATCACTCTTCTGGTTTGATGCTTGTTAAGTCTTTTGTAATTATAATAAATCAGCATCCAGTTCCATTTGTAAATCCATTATTTCATCTCTTTGTTATCAGCTATCATTTAAAAATCCCATATTCAAATCCATTTGGGTTTTATTCGATGGAATGTTCTCCTCATCAATATCATCTTCCAATTTGATAACAGATAGCATTATAATTACAGCTTTAGACCATTCATCAAAAATTTCCTTTACA
Organism: Ptyas mucosa; assembly: GCA_012654045.1. Lineage (NCBI taxonomy): Eukaryota > Metazoa > Chordata > Lepidosauria > Squamata > Colubridae > Ptyas > Ptyas mucosa. Next base: position 8,158,921 of record WNWU01000040.1, read on the forward strand.
AGGCCATTGATACATTTAATTTCCTTCTAGTGCCCTCTAGTGTGCCTTCAAAGTCATCTTATGAGCGGTTTAAAAAAATTCCCATGAGAAAGGATTATTTTAATTAACTTCAAAGTCTTTCTTTAATTCAGATCCATCTGAATCCTCAATCTGTTTAAAACTTTCTAAGATTGGCACTCTAATCACCCTTCTGCTGTATATTCTGGAAAAAAAATTCTTAGAAAACTTTAAACTCATAATTTTCTTTTACCCAGCAAATACAAGCCAACTTGCAGTTCTGAAGGTTTTCAATCTTAATAAGCAGTTTTTTAAAAAAAGAATAAATGTTAAGGAATTTTCAATTTTAACAAGCAATAAAAGGGGGGGGGGAGGAAATGCAAAAGTGATTTAAAAAGTGAGGTTTGATCAAACCTTGACTCCGTATAAGGCTACATTAATGGCTCTGAGCTTAATGGAGTCCCAGTTGTTTGCAAGAGACTGCAAAAACATCCGTTTCTACCCTCTGTTCACAAAACAACCCCATCTGTCTGGAGTACTTATGGGTGATTTCAAATACATCTCTCCTTCCTCCAGAGACAATTTGGCAGTCTGGATGCAGCCTCCAACTGCCTGTGGGCTGTAAGGCAGGGGTGAAATCCAGCAGGTTCTGACAGGTTCTGGAGAACCCATACCGGAAATTTTGAGCAGTTCGGAGAACTGGCAAATACCACTTCTGGCTGGCCCAAGTGGGGTGGGAATGGAGATTCTGCAATATCCTTCTCCCAGGAGTGGGGAGGGAATGGGGATTTTGCAGTATCCTTCCCATCACGCCCACCAAGCCACGTCCGCCACACCATGCCCACCAAGCCACGCCCACAGAACCGGTAGTAAAAAAATCTGGATTTCACCACTGCTGCAAGGTCTCTTGGTGTTCAGTGGGGAATCAATATGCCATTCCTCACTGGAAGCTTCTCTTCTCTTGTATTAAAGACAGTAGGTTGGAGAACATAACTTAATGTAAATGCCAGCATGAACAGGAAAAGGACCTGCAGATATCCCAGAGCCAAAGCAGACATGAACAGGGCAGTCAGTTTTGGGAGTACAGCCTGTCACATAAAATGAATGCTCTCACTTTCACAGTGTTTTGGCATAGCGGAAGACAGACAGTAAGAGATAAAAGAAGCAGAGTGGAAAATACAGAGTGGAAGATGCAGGGCCAATAGTATGTATGAAGAGGGAGACAAGGCAACTGATAAAGGGGGCAGTTTTTCTCCCTACTGATAAAAAGTGACTGGAGTGGAAGGCAGTGGTGGGATTCAAGTAATTTAACAACCTGTTCTCTGCCCTAATGTTTTCTTCCAAAAACCAGTTTGCCAAACTGCTCAGAAAGTTAGCAACCGGTTCTCTCGAACTGGCTGAATCCCACCACTGGTGGAAGGGCTTCTCCCCTAGGTAGGTAGTACCATCTCTGTCTGTCCTGTTTCCAATGCAAGGAAAGAGAGATATTGCTTCATTGTCATTCGTCACTCTAGCATTTGACTCAAGCCATTAACATATACTTTTATTCTGCATATGTATCAATGACATTGTCAGACCTCACAATAAAATTGCAGAAGACTGAGCAAACCACCCAATTGGGTGTACTTTCAAATATCAACATTTTACCATTAAAATAATTGAAGCATGTGAAAATAAAACTCTTCAAGTCAGCAACATGCATTTTGTATTTATTTATATCACACCTTATTTTTACAAATAACTTGAAGGGGTGAGAACATATCCAACACATCTTCCTCTTCTTATTTTCCCCACAACCACCACCCTATGAGGAGAGTTGGGCTGAGACACTGACCCAAAATCACTCAATTGGCTTTCATGGCTAAATGGGATTTGAACTCACAATCTCCCACTTTCTAGCCTAGTGCCTTAACCACTAGACCAAACTGGCTCCCAAAATGGATGGTGAATGAAAATAAACATTTTTGCTTTCTTCACTAAATGTATTCTATAGATGTATTCAATTAAATAGTAAGAGAATCACCTAAATTATACATAGATCTTGGAATAAGTTCATGGTGGTTTGCATATGCCAAAGGAATTTATGTCAATCAGACATGGATGCTTGTAATGATAATTATGAGACAATTTAATTCTTCTTTGGAAAGCAAATTAAATTCTGTTTAGAAAACAATTTTCTCATTAAGTACTTGAGTGGAAGATCTGTAGTGAAATACAAAGCCCTAATCTTGTCAGAAAATGAGAGAGCATTCAGAATATATAATGCAGATTTGATATTTGGACGCTTTGCTGCAGGCAGAAAAAACTGGACAAGGCAATAAAAGCTGTGAAGAACAAAAGTGGGAAGAAAATGTTTAAGTGCCAGTATTTTTTTTTCCTCAATTGCTTTTTGACAAGATCTTTATCAAAGTATTCTGCATTTGCTGACTGAAACGTGTTGATTAGAAATCATTGTCCCCAACAATTGCAAATTTTATGTTTGAAGGAGGCAACTATAAGCCTATTCTCAGCAAGATGGAAGCACTTTTCTCCTGAATTCTCATTGACTTAGTGTTGAAAGGTTGAACTGATCTAGCAAATGTGAAGGTATTTCTTGAGTGATCTGCATACAGGTAGTCCTTGACGCATGACCACAGTTGGGAATGGAACTTCTGCCATTAAGCAATATGATCATTAAATGAATCGTGCCTGATTTTACAACCTTTTATTGCCACAGCCATTACGGAAAACATTGCCATTGTTAAGGTAAATCCAACTTCCCTCATTGACTTTGCTTGTTGGAAAACTCTTGGGAACACTGTAAATAGTGATCACATGACCCTGGAATGCTGCAACCATTGTAAATAGATGGTTGCCAGTTGTCGGGATTCTGGTCATGTGACTTTAGGGATGCCATAATGGTTCTAAGGACAAGGACTAGTCAGCGTTGTTCTAATTTTGAACAAACACAAATGAATGGATATAAGGGGAGCTAGGGTGGGCGTGGACATCACTTGTGTCAGGGGCATCTGTGGTGGTTCAAGTGCTCTGCCAGTGAAAATGGGCTCCGTTTCCGGCTGCAACAGCCTCCTGCAACCCTCTGCCAGCTAAAACGGAGCTCTGGAGGGCCGCGTATATCTGTTTTCGCCAGCAGAGGCACTGCGGGCTGGTCCTTTGCTATTTCCAAGGCAGCCCCGAGGGCCAGATCTAAGCACCTTGTGGGATGAGTCCGGCCTGTGGGCCTCGAGTTTGACACTCTTGCTATATAACTTGCTTGGAAAAACTTTTCCCACAATTAAAGAATATACAGTCAAAGCTGTATGGAGCCTGAGTGGTGTAGGAGTCTAATGCCTCCTACAAGGCAGCATTTAACATCCAGCTGTCTGCAATTATTGTAAGTTCGAATCTCACCAGGCTCAAGGTTGACTCAGCCTTCCATCCTTTCTAAGGTGGGTAAAATGAGGACCCGGTTTGCGGGGGCAATAAGTTGACTTTGTATAAAATATGCAAAAGTATGAAAGCTATTGCTTAACGCATTGTAAGCCGTCCTGAGTCTCCGGAGAAGGGCGGCATATAAATAAGAATTAAAAAAAAAAGCAGGTTCTTCTTAAATTTTCCTTTGGTAGAAGAATGCCACTGAAATATTTATTCTAATAATCGCAGTGGAATTTGCATGAATCAAACCTATTGTTTCCATTTCTGATACTTTTAAGTTCTGTCAATTTTACTTAAAGGACTTTGAAGTTATTTTACACTTACTCAACAATTGAATAAGTGAGGCAGCCAAGACCAAGTTTATTCCAAAGCAAACTTTAATGGATTTGCAAATCACTTGAATATTTATAATCTTAAAATTGTAAGATTAAACAAGCTAATGAACCTGTTTCCCCTGACAAATAGAGAAATTGAACCGCTATTAAACACATTATTTAGTAGTTTTATTTTATTCTAAGAAGCTTCCTCTTAGCTGATTATATGAAATCTTGGCTGAGATCATATACAACTGGTTTCTACAGAGAAAATTCAATCACCATAGCTCATGTTTTCTTCCAAGGAAGAACATATTGAAATAAGGATATGAAACAAAAACCTGATACACTTTTGTAAAATTGCAAATGATTAAAGCCATATATCAGTTGGCTCACAAGCGTTCCAGGTTTTTATTTTCCAAAATATAAACAACTCTATGGGGTCTGGAACAAGGTACAATGAAACTCCTTCCTTGCAATATATTCCAGAGTCCATGAACATATTTCACGGAACATCACTAATTATAATTTTGAGAACAACTGATGAAAAGGAATATTTGAAGAGATTACATGATGGAATGATACTGTTTCTCAGGCCTATTGTGCAGTACCCAAAAGAGCTGGAAAAGAAAAGCCAAACCATTTTAATTATTATCTTATAAAGGCAATGTTATAAGAAACTTAGAAATATGGGCCTTAAGGCACTGTTTTTGCACCACTTAGAAGGAAACAAAGTACACACAAAAAACTACACACACACAATTTACTTTAGATAAAATTCAATGGAATTTATATGGTAATTTAAAAGTTTTTTTCCTCCTCTCCCATACAGAGTTTCTCTTGCCAATCAATCTGGCTGCCGCCTGTCATGTTAAAATAGGATCCCTGATACCATGGTCAGGATTGCAGGTAAAGGAAATGGTGATGGCATAACGCGTGCCCCAGTGGACCTTCTCAACATGATGGAGGTTTTCTGAGCCAGATGTGAAAAACGAAACCCGTCCTGCAAAACAAGAATCTACAGTTAGGAGCGGAGCAAAATACACATCATTTACCTGATTGCTGATACCTAGGATTCTGTAATTAGCTACTCAGCTTCAATCATCTAAAATTTGATTGTTATCTAATGGTAAAGCTATCCTGTTCCCAGTTCAAAATATCATTATGCAATTAACAGGATTTGAGAAAGCCTGTTTTTTTTTAATAATATGTACATTCTTAGTTCCAGAATTATTAAAAGAAAGGCTTCAGCAAGGGAGCAAAGAAGAAAGAAAGAAAATCTTTAAACATAATCAATCTTAAGTGAACAAGACTTCTGATGGTTTTGAAAAGGAAAAAGTAACCCCTATCAACAACTCCTTAAACCAAGTAAAGTGTTATCCTGGAATCAACCACTATAGATGGTGATTCTGGGAAAACACTGAACTCTTTTTAAAAAGTGCAAATTAGTGCTAAACATAACACCCCAAGCATTTTTTTTTCCATATGAATGAAGGTCAATGTACGTGTCCCAGGATAATGTTGCAGGAACCAATCTGGGCCAGTCACCAGGACCAGAGGTTTTATCTTCCAAGCTTTCAGACTCATCCTGGAGTCCATCTTCAGGTAACTTCTCTCTAGCAGAGTGTGTGCTGTTCTATAGGTGGTATTTATAGTGCCTATTGTAAGTGACTTTTTAGATGTTAATTGGGGTGTGTTGATGGCTGCCTTTTAAGTCATTAGCTGTCATCTGCTTGTGCTGCCCAGCTCTTGCCTTCTAAGTACCTGATAGGCTGGTGGTAAATCAGTACTCCTGTTGGCTGACAAGCGGTCTGTTTCCAAGGCTTCCCTGGCTGTTTTTATGCCTGCTCATCCAACAATCTTAGTAGGTGCAAAATTGAATGTGTGTCCTTGTTCATTGCAGTGTGAGGCTACCAATAAGTTCAGGTCTCCTCGTCTGACTGCTTGTTTGTATTCTTGCAATCTTGTGGTTAGTTACCTCCACCAGATGGGCTCTAGCACGACTCCGAAAGCTCGGAAGACAAAACCTCTGGTCCAAGTGACTGACCCAAATTGGATCCTGCATTTTTTTTTTCATGTACAATCTGAAGGGCTGCATAACTTTCTCTTGATTCATCTGTGTGCTTTTTCTAGAATAAAACCTTCTGGAAGAGATTTGGTTTATCTATTTTCTTACATACTGCACTAAAACTACCCAATAGCTACTTTAGCATATAAAGAATTTTAACATCTCATATTAAAATGGATTACTAGACTATTTGTGTGGGCTATGTGACATGCTTGGATTGCTTGCTTATGTATTGAGCACTACACTGGTACAATCAAACAATTCAGGTGTGTCCAGTCTTTAGTAGTTTTGTGAGAGTGCAAGCATACAAGAGAGACAACAATGATAAAAAGACTACTGCACCAACTGTAAACAGATGGGCCAGTACCGGTAGATAGATAAATGGTGCATCCCTTTATGAAGATAAATAGAAGCTCGCTTTGTATACATGATTAGGAATAAGCACTAAAATGTTTAGACAAAGAGACACAAACCATATTGCCATAGTACAGTTTTCCTAAATAAAATATACTGTAAGGAATGAATTTCCTATAAAAAGCATGAGGTTATATGACAAACAACTTAGGTGCTGTACATGGTTCAACAGGGTAGTCTCTCATTATTCAACACATAACTTAATTGGAATAAACGTTTTTTTCCCCACTTGCTAGAAAATACTCAGCAAGCACAATATAAAATTAAATATTTAAAATAAATATTTAAATTTTGTATATTATTTTAGTTCATAATATTAGTCACATTAAACAAATTGGCTGTAATATACAACAATGTGTGTAAAACATTTTGGGGTAGGAAAATGCTAGCAACGACTAGTCAATGCTAGCTCTGTCTTTCTGGCCACCACCCTTTTAACTCCCAATCATCTCCTACTCTTGTAAAATCATCACATTATGAAAAGGAAATGCAATTTCAGTTACCAGAATAGAAATCAGAATTCCAATCACTTAAATTTCTGACGGTGCAACTTCTCAATGGTTGGAGTGAATATGATACTGAAAAGCAGTTTTACACTGCAATATTGAATTGGACTTACAGGTGAACATTATATTCTACTTTAGTTGCCCAACTTTCACAAGTAGTCTTTCCAGAATAGAAGAAACAGTGATTATTTGCAAGGTTCAATGAATGCCTTTCAAGAAGCTATACAGATTTATAATGCAAAAAAAGAAAAAGAAAAAAGAAAAAAGAAAAAAGAGAAAAGAAAAAAGAAGAAAGAAGAAAGAAAAAAGAAAAAAGAAAAAAGAAAAAAGAAAAAAGAAAAAAGAAAAAAGGCAAAGGCATTGTAAATGAGCCTCTGCAATGAAGATGTATAACTTCTGCAAGCTCAAGGATTGCAGTTCAAAAGTGATTTTAAACTTTTATTTATTGTATCATTGTGGGGAGACTTATAACAACAAAATTATAACCACAGTAAAAGAGGCACCTTTTTATTCATGAAAAGACTGCTTTAAAAAAAAATAAAGAGGGAAAAATAAGATAATTCTGACTGGCCCCCCCCCCCCCCCCCCCCCCCAATTTCCATTAGCAAAAAAAGAGGTCTCCATATCATATTTCTCCCTACTAAAGAATTTATAGCTATCTTTTCTTTAGGAAGACAGTGTAGGGAAGTTGGATTGGAAAGGTTGGGAAGGATGGACAGAGGTAGGCAAAGCATGTGAGGAAGGCTAGAAAAGAAGCAGAAAGGTAATAAGTAGATGAAATGGCTGGGAAAACAGGGGAAGCAACAGCTACATACGGACTGAGATGGCTGGGAGGAACAGAAGCCCAATCCTCATCCTCATCTTCATCAACATCATCAAAGGATTTTTGTTGCTTTAAATTAACAACTACTTAAACTGATGAACAGTTGAAGGAATTAGATGTGTCTAATGAAGAGAAGGACTAGGGGTGACATGATAGCAATCTTCCAATATTTGAGGGGCTGACACAGAGAAGAGGTGGGTCAACTTATTCTCCAAAGCACCTGAGGAAAAGACAAGAAGTAATGGATGGCAACCTTTCAAAGAGAGGTCCAACCTAGAATTAAGAAGAAATTTCCTTTTAGAGAGAACAATTAATCAGTGGAATGGCTTCCCTCCAGAAGTTGTGGGTGCTCCATCACTTGAGGTTTTCAGGAACAGACTGGACAGCCATTTGTCTGGAATGGTACAAGGTCTCTTGAGCAGGGGACTAGACGACCTCCAAGGTTCTTCTAACCCTGCTGTTCTATGTTCTAACTACTTGTGAGAAGTAACACCACTGCAGTGCAAAATTTTTCAGATGTTGCCATCTCTAAATGTATAGTTTCCTAAAACGACAAACTACAGACAGAACCAAGAAGGGATCTTATTTTCTGATTTGCTGAGAAAATATCACTAGTATGAGAACTCCTTGGAAAAGATGTATGTATTACCAAAGCCTCTACTGAAAATCACCTGTCCATTATGATTTCACCCATAGAGGGTTTCAAGGATTGGATATACAGGTAGTCCTCGACTTTCGACCCCAATGGAGCCCAATTTTGTTGTTGCTAAGAAAGACATTTCTTAAGTGAACTTTGTCCCATTTTACAACCTTTCTTGCCACAGATGTTAAGTGAATCACTGCAGTTGTTAAGTTAATAACACAGTTGTTAGTTGAATTTGGCTCTCCAATTGCCTTTGCTTGTCAGAAGGTCACAAAAGGTGAGCACATGATTCTGGGACACTGCAACCATCATAAATATGAGTCAATTGCCAAGCATCCAAATTTTGATCACATGAGCATGGAGATGCAGCAACGGTCGTTAAGTGTGAAAAAACATCACAAGTCACTTTTTTCAGTGTCGTTGTAACTTCAAATGGTCACTAAATGAGCTGTTGTAATTCGAGGAGCCCCTGTACCGAGAGTCTGGAATGAGCCTAAAAGGCAAACAGGCATCCTGTCTCTTGATGAGAAAAGCTCACTCTCTTGATACAAAGGTCTGGAGAAGAAAAACCTATTAAATAATGAAGATTACTTTGCCAGACCTGCTATCACCAACTCCCCTTCCAATTTAATTACACATAATCTTTCTAGGTAATTTAAGGCACACCTCTTCTACCCTGTTTGAACTATTTGTTGGTTCTCCAAAAGGAGTTCCTTTACAATGGTGGAATTATTTCCTGTTGTTAGAGAACCAAGCTAGTAGTAAAAAAATAATTTGGAAGCAAGTGGCTAACAAGACTGAGGAAGCTATATATTTGCCTATAATATTGCAACAGTAAGTTAGTAATGAATATACTGCTATCTCAGCACCGTTTGTCTTTTCTTGTCAGCTAAGCAGAAAAGCTGAGTATGGGAATTGCTAAAATATGAATATTAGTGCCTACAAATTCTAGTCCATCAAGGTCATTTTCGTTTTTTCTACAGGGACTGCATTTTGAGCAATTTAATATAACATGATGATTAGTAGGATTAAGAATCAAGCCCAGGAACTGTCACACTTATGCATCTAAATACATCAATACATCAAGTTGAGAATTTTGCTAAAATTGCTGTCTTGATGAAGGATCACTAGTAGAAGGTATAGGCAGGAGTTTGTGCTATGATACATACATTTACCAGTGATTGGAAGAACATCGAGAAAACTGGTGAGAAACTTCAGAGGCCCCACTTGGGAGGAATGAGCAGCCACGGTTGAGGGCTTTTAATCTTACCTGATTCTAGTATCTGAATTTGTAAACTAAAATTATAAACTATTTTTAATGTTTCTCTTCTTCTAAAACAGTTAAGATATGTTAAAAGCAGTTTTAAAAAATACAAATGCTTTTATGTAATTGATGCCCATAAAGAAATAAAATTGCTCTTATTGTGCAAAACTACTAATTAAAATTACTGAATAGTTCATTTCTTGCCAACTTTGTAATTAGTATAAGCTTTTAAATATATATTATTAACTTTCTAATAATCTACCCCAGTTGGAAGACAAAGAACAAGATTTTTCCTAACCCCAAACTGAGTAGATGAAACCAGAAAGTCTCTTTCTATGCATGCCTCCCCAGTGGTGGCATTCAATTTTTTTTACTACCGGTTCTGTGGGCGTGGATTGATAGGCGTGGTGTGGCTTGGTGGGTGTAGCATGGTGGGCATGGCAGGGGAAGGATACTGCAAAATCTCCATTCCCACCCCACTCTGGGGCCAGCCAGAGGTGGTATCTGCCGGTTCTCCGAACTACCCAAAATTTCCGCTAACGGTTCTCCAGAACCTGTCAGAACCTGCTGAATTTCACCCCTGTGCCCCCCAAATAAGATGCAGTGTTCTTTCTCTTCCACCACCCAGAAAGCTGTAAAATCTTTGGATTTGGGGTGGATAACTGTGCATACTAATTTTTTTAAAAATGCCAGTGTAATACATGCCTTATACCTACGAAGGGTTCCCCAATAATTTAAACAATGTAGTTATTTAGCTCTCTCTATATGTTCCTTTAGCATTTATAGCATACAGATATGAACAAATTCTCATCTCAACCCAACATGAGAAATATACAGCAGTAAAGTTATTAATTGTTAACCTATGTAGAAAGTTTAAATATAGAGATAAAAAATGGTAGAGGTCTGCTTTATGATGTTTGCTCCTAAATATAATATAGATCCATTCAATTTTCTGGAGTTCAACAGAAGGCCAAGTCATTTAAGTATGTAAGAACTCTCTTTTATTTCAAACTACACATACTATGTGTTGAGACTTCACTAATAAAAATAGTTTCAAATTGCTGCATTACTAAAATGTAAGTGTACTGTAGTTATGACAGAATACTTCAGGCTTTTCTCCAAAAATGGATAACTTTAAATAGTACTTTTTCTACTACCTCAGTTGGCAGTAAAAAAAATAAAGTTACAAGAGCTATGAAAAGAAAGCATATGATTAGATATGACACTTGATGTTAGTTCACATCTGACTACATGTATTTGCTTGGAAGGGTATGTTAAAATTCTAGCTTATCAAAGAATGAACATCATAGCATTCACTTGTCAGTAAGAATGGCTATCAAACCTAGCCAGTTCTGGGTATGGTTCATTGCCCCATCAAAACCAAGAACATTAGTTCCACTTAGAGTAAGCAAGAGCAAAACCCAGACTTCTGACTCTCATTCCAAAGTTCCTAGTTTATATAACAAGTAACCCAGAGATAAAAATTCCTTAGCCAGACCTTGCAACTGGGAATAATAGGAGAGCATGTGCTAGCCTATTGCTCCTTCTTTGGGAAGACAGAAGGCTGAGAAAATCTAAATGTCCCAGAAGTATAAAACAACTATAAATTCCAATGATAAGATACAAGCCTATGCTACAAACCTATTATTCAGGTCACATGGGGGAGGGTAAGGGGAGAACCCCAACATTGTAAGTTACCTCCCCCCAAAAAAACCCACATTATTTCAAATGAGTTTGACTAATGCTTGTTCAAATGCAAAAAGTTTCAGAATCTGAAATGGGAACTTTGCACCATAAGAGCATTGTATTTTCTATGTACTTCTATAAGGGTATTTAAAAACCTTATTTTTTTTAAAAAAAGATCTAGGCATCTCACAAAAACAAGCTACAGTAACAGTACTTTACCTATAAATTTGAGGAAATCTGATGGATTTGACCTGGACATAAGTTTTGGGAGTTCAACTGTGCTGACTGGAAATGGAAATTCACTTTGAAGTGGTCCTCAACTGACCTCTGGGTTTATATGCTGCTCTGAAGGCTGTCCTTGGAGAACTACTCTTGCAGAATGAGTCAATCTCATGCCTAAGACTCTACTTTAAAGGCAGAGGACTTTGTTCCCTTAGTCTTATTTTCTTTCAAAACAAATGCCCAAACAAAATAAAGAAGAAAGGGCTCTGCTTTGAAGGGATACCCTTGGGAAATGTCACAAAATCAGACTGGTGTAGAAGTAAGCCAAGCTATTTCCTATTCTTTGGCACTTTAGGTAATTTTTGCCTCAAGACAGTATTTATTAAGCAATACAGAGATCTTTCCTGTTAAATATGTGGAGTTTCTCCCCTGACCGAGAATCACTTAATGAGTAAAAACCTGTGGTAAAAAGTTCATTACACCCTCCCTAAGATCACTGAATGTTTTATCATTAACTTTGGGTAAGAAAAAACGGCAACAAAATACATCTTTGTCATCGAAGACTTATAGCAGAAATTTTTAAGGAAAGTTTAAGAGGGATGAAATGAGTTTGGCAGAAAAGTAAGACCTTCTACCTGAGTGCCTCCAATTCAAGCAAAGTGGCCCTTTCCTCTTGGATAAGACCTTTTCAGAATCCGATAGTCTATGGTGATTGCTTGAGCCAAAATGGTAATAGTTTACAAGGTTTCCCAGGCTCTCTGTTTCATGTGATTCAATGAAAAATAAGTATTCGTTTGCATTTATTTCTTCTTTATGAAGTATAAGCAATAATACAACCATGAACATATGCTTTAAAAGCACCTCAAATAACAAAGTCATGCATTGATACATAAATATTTTCCAATTTTTGTTGAATTATAGTTTCATCCCTCTTAAATTTTACAGGGTTTAATTTAATTGCATTTTTGGAATGCAAAAAAGATAATAATTATTCTAGTCTTGCCTCCACAAATAGTTCAGAAACATGAACTATTCAGCAAACCTTTGTTGTTGTTGAACTAAAACAAAAATATTTTTTCTTTCTCCAGCTAATTTTTGTTGTTGTTCTTTATTCCTGTATAGTCACAGAAATGGGGCATAACTTGATTCCTAAAGGTACATCCAAAGGGCATTGGTTGAAGGGTTGACATCTTTAAAATTTCACTTAAGTTTAGTGTGCTCATCTTCAAAACCTTAATAAAATGTATTTAATCAAGCTTCAAATAAAAGGATGTGCCAATTAATAGTTTCCAACATGGGTTATAGTAGAGAGATTATGAACTTCTTCCAGGTATCACCTGAGAAAGAAGATACCTTGCTGATCACACATCTGAGTCTTCCTAAGGACTTGTTTTAAAGTGACAGAATAAGCAGCTTCAGATCATTAGGAAGGGGCCCCTAGACCTCACCTCTCAAGTGTAATGTTCTGTATGTCATCCCTTCAGCACAAAACTGTTTCCCGTGAGTGCAGAAAGATTTTACTTTATTAAAATAATGTTCAAGGGGGAAAAAAGGATCGGATTAATCAGAAACTTGTTCATAAAGGAAACGCATATGTGGAGAAAAGCAATTATATCCAGCAAAAGACATAGTTTCCAGAGACCAAGCGATCAAATTATTAAAATTCCTTCTGCAGGAAAATTACGTAGTTATTTAACTGCACATTGTTAACGCGGAACATTATTATGATGATTTAAGAATTTTACTCTGCACGTACTTCCCTCCCTGTGTCTTCCTTTTTTTCTATTTCATTTCCCTCCAATAGTTATAAATTACATCATTTTTCTGGACATAGTCCTCTGTTTAACCTACTACCAGTATGCCAATTTTTTAAAGTTATTAATGCTTTTAAGTATTGCCACAATACATTACACTCCCTTTTGTTTAAAAAAAATTGTTAAAAGTTAACATTATAGAGCTAATGGAAATGGCAAAATATACACATTAGAATGACTGCTTGGGGAGTGTGATTGTGCTAAAAAGGCAACACATGAAGCTACACAAATGTCGACATGATTATAACACTGATGCCTCACTGATTTAGAGATTCTCAAGAATCCCTTGGAAATCTTGGCCACAATTTACCACAAAATTAATTATACTTAAATTTAGATGTTCACAATTAAGAGCTAGAAGAACCCCAGGGGCTAAATGGGCGCCTAAGGATCTTTAAAAGCTTCAGTTCAGAAAAGGGTGAACAGGAATTTCTCTGCAGCTTTTCACTTTCTCTCTTTTTCTTCCAAATTCTTTGAGCCTGTAAGAGGGCTTAAGGGAAAGGCAGAGATATATTTCACCTATCTCATAAAAATTGGGGGAAAGGCAAGTTTGAAGACATTTTTGTTACATATATTCAAGAAAAAGAAACAGTCCTTTTCTGGAACCTTCCTCGACCTAAAGAGCTCAAAAAAGAGGCTGGTAGTAGGGAAAAAATTGGAACTCTTTAGTGAGAGATAATTCTTTTTCTTGCTTGGTTTGGTTAAAAAATATATATTGAAGAACAGCAGAACAGTTCCAGGTATTTCTTGGCATGTCAATTAAAGAAACACATGCGTTCCTATTCCTCCGTATTTTACTTTGAAAATTTTGGGAAATTTTTCTCCCATGAACTGTTTTTCAAATAAACTGTATATTAAGACCTAAGTAATGATGAAATGATGATGTAGAGGGGGTAATCATTTGATTCCTGGCAAAGACCTCAATTAGCCTCTGCAGTTTTCTTGGCAAGATTTCAGAAGTGGTTTGTCAATGCAAACCCTCTTAGGGATGAGAAAGCGTGACTGATCCCAGGTCACCCAGAGATGTGAAATAATTCAAATTATCTTTTTGTAACTCAAGATCTTTCAGATATCTTGGGACCACAACTGCCAAAACTCCAATCCAGTGTGGCCAATGGAATGTATCTAAAGGACTCCAGGCTGGGGAAGGATAGACTAGGTGACACTTTGTAGCATTACATTGTTATAAAGTTTCAATAGGATAGTGATGGGCCATCCACTGAGTCATTTTGGCTGTCTCTTTGACTCGGTCATTCAGATTGTGAAGTCAAAATAGATAGAGGTTTATCTATCTGAATGTTCAGACTGAATATTTCATTTGCAATAATTCAAAGCATACTACTAGATTATTAGCTGAGTATCGCCCTTTATATTTCAGTCTCCTTTTTTACAAGCAACAAAATACTTCGAAAATTAACAATTCACAAATCATGCTTATATTTAAAAAAAAAATAATGTTGCTTTTCAAAACCATGTTTCCTCATATAACATCATCAAGTTACAATACATATTTACCTCTCATTTATCCTTGTAATAGAAGGGAGCTAGAAATCACAATTCTTATTTGTATAACATTTGAACGATGAAAGGTGTAATACAGCCAAAACTAGTGTAAGATAAATGCAAATATTAGATAACTCTTAAGACAAAAGCTGCCAGTTTTATTTGCACTTATTTCGACTGACTTTCTAATTCATTTATTTCTATCCTGATGGCATGGATACACAAATTAGAGAGCTGTGTTCAAAGGAAGACATTAAAAACAGAGCATGAACTAGTAAGATCTGTAAAGCAAAGAAAGTTCTACCTGCTCGAGGTTCTACAGTCCTATTTGCGCCTTCATCCATAAAGACAAACCGTCCACCACCAAAGTCTTCTGCATAGTCTGATAGGTAGAGCAGTGATGTGTAATCAAAGGAGCCATAGGTCACCTACAAAGGAAAGATAAAGTACTGAATATCAAAAGAAAGCTTGGGGATTGTATTGGGTCTGCAGGAAGAAGTTGGTTATCTGGATCTCTTTCACTTGGGCTCCAAGTCCGAGTATGGCAATGAGATTTTATTGATTTCATTTGTGTTTGACCTCTGGTGAAACAAGGAATGTATCCCTCCTGGTACTAAATGATATTTCAGTGGCTTTTGATACTATCAAACACAGTATCATCCTGGACTGTTCCCAAGAGAAGAGTGGGGCACTTTGCTCTGCAGTGTTCTCCTCAATCTGAATCTGCCTCTTTTGCAGTCACATCACGCTACAGCTTCCATCTGCAATCATCTATTTGTCACATTTTATTCATAAACACTATTACGAAGCTAAATATCTCTGTCCTATATCTCTGTATCTGATTTTTTTTCACTTTATGAAACACTTGTATCTGTCTCTAATAAATTTCCTTCTGCAGCTTTTTTTAAAAATGGGATCCTTAATCAAATGGTTTGCTGAAATCTAGATGGCTGCAGCATTTTCACAATCTAATGAAGTTACTGAACAAAAAAAAAAGGTTATTCTAATAGGGCCTATCCTAACCATATATGCTTATGTTTACTAACTATAACATTATTTTCAAGGTAATAGAAATCAGAGATATAATCACTGATTGATGGATAGTTTCTTGGATGGTCTCTTTCCCCTTTTCAAAGATAGGAGCATTTGTTCTCTTTCAATCATATGACATTTCACCTGTTCTCCATGATTTCTTAAAAATAACATATAAAGGTTTGCCAAACCATCAGCTACGTCTTTCAGTATCCAAGGATACAATTCCTCAGAGACTTAAGATTTATTTAAAGAAGTATCGTCACACCATGTTTTATTAAACTATAGCTCTGTGCTTTCATCTTGATCTTCATAATTTCCTTAGACACCACATAAATTCTTGTTGGAGAAGACCGAGCCAAACAGCAGGTAAAAAACCCCACTTCCTGTTTGCCTTTTCCCGTTTTCGTTAAGCAGTTGGTATAACAATTTGTGTTTTTTTCCCTTTTACGTTGAACATATATAAATAATTTTTTCTTCTACTTGTTCCACTAACCGTAAATAGGTTTTCTCCATTTGTTTCTTTTTAAAAAAGAATACAGTGTATACTACACTTATATCATGTACAATCTCTATTCAGAAACAAAATTGATAGGTGGTGCATGTTCCAAACAAAAATAATTTTCTTCCAAAAATTAATATCCTTCATCAGTTTAAGAATGAAAGAAAATGATGAGGCAGTAGCATATGCAAGAGAAAATATCTTTGCCGAGTTGATCAATTAGTTTGCATAATTTCCTAATCATTTTCTGAAAGACCCAAGTGAGCCTTTTGCTATGTTTTTATACCAGCTGCTGCCACCATAAATTAATTTGTATAGTAAAATGAATAGGACTGCCTTCAAATATGAGGTTTGAGATATTTGTCTTAAAAGTGCTTTATAAAAGAAGCTAAAATGATGTCAATAACTTGCAACTATTTTCAGCACCACTTAACCTCTGCTGACAAGTGCAAATGTATTCCAACAATACAGGAAAAATCCATACAAATGTTTATGTCAGCAATCCACAATTTCCTCAATCAATAACATAGAGTGAAATGTCCATATGGCGTTTCAAACCCAATTTTCCATAAGTTACTGAATCAGTATTTCTAATCTTACAGCTTTGGGGGAAAAAATATTTTCACTAGAAGGAAAGCTTTGAAGGTCACAAATGTAATCTTTCTGGAACCTTTATGACTCAGAAAAGGTGGTTTTTCATCCTGTTTTCCTTATCTACCACAGTTCAGTTTTACAGACCAGTGTAATCTCAGTTGCAAAATGTGTTGCAGAATGCTGAGCTAAATGTTTAAGTGCCACATTATCACTCACATTTGGTTGAGTGGAAAGTAATAAATTATACTCTTCCAATCACCAGAAAGGTTCATAAAAAAGATCTTGGCTAGATTAAGGACAGAACTGCCCAGTTTCCTCCTGATGAATATAACTTCAGGATCTCTGGGGAAGTAATGATGGACTGAGGAGCTAACAACCACCATAGGATAAAAAACAGGCAAGTAGACTGGCTTTTTGATAATTCTTCTCCAGACAAGGAGTAGCCTTAAAATTACAAGTGCTCCAGGCAGCTGCCACTCATGAGATGACTGCAAGACAGAAGTCTCCAGCGTGATTACAGCTCTGGATGATGAGGAAATAGCCATCTTGTTCAAACTGCAGTCAGAGCCTTTAAAATTGTCATGGACCAGACTTAGGACTCAGGTACTGAGTCTGAATTTGACACTGAACAACCTGCAGCTGTACCGGTGATATGTCAAGAGGAATCACATGAGGTCGATCAAATACAGGCAGCACCTGAGCAGCTGGAAAAGTCAGAAAATGACATACGACCTCCCAGCCCGCGCATGTGACAAGTAGAGAGCAATGAAGGTCTATAAGACTCCTCGCCAAGTAAAGAAGAAAACCTTCTAATTGGTGGCAGCTGGCTGCAACTTATCAAAGAATCTACTTTGCCTGTTTTCTTTGCTGGAAACGTCTGACATCTAGCTCATGTACAACATTTGTGTGTGATTTTGGTTCTTGGGCCTTTAACCTTTGGACTGGCTGATAACCTTGACCTGACCTTGAAACACTGAGCTGATTCTGGATGATTCTTTGGCATGCTCCAGTTTTCAAAGCAAACCTTGCAGGCAAGCTTTGGCTTTGCTTACATTCCTTGTTTCTCTGTAACTTCTTCAGCCTAGTAAACTAATAATCACCCACATGTGCACGCATGTCTGTGGCTGAAGCCTGCAGCACGGCACAAAGGATACTAAGTTCACAAATTTCCTTTTCTAATCACTTTCAGAAATTACTTGCTAACTGCTTTTCAGCTATTATGAACCTTTAGCTTGACAAGTTTTATAGCACCAGGTGTTTCCTTCAATCCTCAGCCAAATAACTTTTAACTAAAAGTTTAAAAATTTAAACAACTTTTTAATAAACAGCAAAAGGGCGATTAAAAGTTTGATTTTAGAAGGTTACAAATGAACTAAGGGTTCCGATAAATATTAAATAAGTTTTTGGAATTAATTATAAAGAATCCTTCCTGTGGAAAAATGCTTTTGTTTTGCTTTGCTTTGCTTTCTAAATTTAAAAATTAGGTACTAAAACAAACTAAACATTATAAATAAAGGTGATACAAACTCACAATTACAGAATTAAGCAAAGTATTTTAACATTAGACAATAACTAAAGATATTTTTGAACAATGGATCCAGAAGTTCATTTTAAGAGTATCTGCCTCTATAGATAGTCTATTTAAAAGATGTTATGGAAAAGGAACAAGTTCTATCTGACAATATGAATACTAATTTGACAGTCGATGTAAAAATGATAGGATACAAAAGCAACATGGAAAAAATGTTACCTGGTCATACAAAGGAAATTTTTTTTAGAATGGACGTTGTTTACCTGAACGTCCATTCTAGGCGCACTGCTGGAGAATCCAAAAGCAAGGGTTATCCATCAGTCTAGCAGTCAGCATTGAGTGTATGCATCTTTAAATTCTGTTAGACACGCCCCTTTGCTCATCAGAGGGTCAGTTTTTGTTCACGAAGAAACAGTTCAAGGAGACGTGTGGAAGTCCAGGGACAGCAGCCTGACCGGGCGGGTTGGATTCTCCAGCAGCGCGCCTAGAATGGACGTTCAGGTAAGCAACGTCCATTCTCCAGAGCGCTGCTTGGAGAATCCAAAAGCGAGGGATATGCCCAAGCAAGTTTAGACAGGGTGGGCGGAAGGCTGCACATGCATGACCGGAGCAGAACATACCGATCGCAGGACCCGCCGTCTGAACGAGGCGTCAGCCGATGCGAACATGTCAACTTTGTAGTGGCGGATGAAGGTATTTAGTGACGTCCAAGTTGCCGCCTTGCAGATGTCAGCAATGGTGGCCTGCGTCGCCCAAGCCGCTGTGGTG
The DNA here is from genome assembly GCA_012654045.1 of Ptyas mucosa. Lineage (NCBI taxonomy): Eukaryota > Metazoa > Chordata > Lepidosauria > Squamata > Colubridae > Ptyas > Ptyas mucosa. Next base: position 8,178,016 of record WNWU01000040.1, read on the forward strand.
GAAGCGCTCCGAGTAGTATGAGGCAAAATCCGGCTGAGCACTGGTTTCTTCTGAAGCATGTACACCTTGGAAATGCAAGCCTTCAGCCATCTCCCGATGGTGGATGATGACACTTTCTGACCCATCATCGTGGGCAGAAAAGAAACAAACAGTGCTTCCGACTTACGGAAGTGCCAAGTCCTCTGGATATATCTGCGTAAGGCCCTATGGACATCTAAGGTGTGCCATTGGGCCTCCTGCGGGTGCCTTGGGTCCAGGCAGAAGTCCGGGAGAACCAATTCCTGCTGTCAAGGAAAGTCAAGGGAATTGACTTTGGGCAGAAACGATGGGTCCAGCTGAAGGACCACCCGGTTAGGACAGAAGGTGCAGAGGTCTTCCCGGACGGATAGGGCAGCCAGCTCAGAAATACGGTGGGCCGAAGTGACTGCGACCAAAAAGACTGTCTTCAAGGTGAGGAGCCGAAGGTTGACAGAACCTAATGGTTCAAAGGGAGACTGTGTCAGTGCGTGGGGGACCAGTGATAAGTCCCAGGTAGGATAGCGGTGAACGGTCGGAGGCCTCAGGTTCATAGCACCCCTGAGAAACCCCCGAATCTTTGAATCATGTGAAAGAGGTAAATTGTTTCTAGTCAAGAGAACCGTAGGGGCAAGACCTTTGTCCAAGCTGTCTTGGAGAAAATCGATAACCTCTGAGATGGACGCGGAGGTAGGGTCCACGTGGGCTTGGGAACACCATGTACAGAACGAGGTCCAGGTGGCGTTGTAGATGCGGCAGGTGGAAGGGCGCCTGGAAGTCTGGATAGTAGATATGGCTCTCCTTGAAATGTTGTCCCGGCTCAGAAGGACCCTCTCAAGAGCCAGGCGGTCAACTGCAACCATTGGGGCTCTGGGTGCAGTATGGCCCCCTGGCTGAGAGAAATCCTGTCGCTTGGAATGCGCCACGGAGTGGTGACTGACAAATTCAGCAGGTCCGCGAACCAGGCCCTCTTTGGCCAGTGGGGGGCGACGAGTATGACTTCTGCTTCCTTGTACAGGATCTTGTGTACAAGTCGTGGGTTGAGCGGAATCGGAGGGAACGCTTAGAGCAACCCCGTGGGCCAGGAACATGCGAGCGCATCGATCCCCTCTGCCTGTGGGCATGGATGATGGGCGAAGAATCGAGGGAGTTGCGCGTTGTCCCATTGTGTGAACAGGTTGACGATGGGGGGGGCCCGAATCGTTGGGACAGCTCGCAAAAGATGTCCGGGTGAAGATGCCATTCTGAGTTGTCTATCTGCGTTCTGCTCAGCCAATCCGCTGTCACGTTCGTTGTCCCGGAGATGTGCTGTGCCCTGAGGGAGAGGAAGTGAGCTTCTGCCCAAGTCATCAACCGGGAAGCTTCCTCCATCAGCAGATTCAAGCGGGTGCCCCCCTCGCAGTTCACGTGCGCCATCGCAGTCACGTTGTCCGTCCGGATCATCACGTGGCGACCCTCCATCGAAGGTTGAAATTGGAGGAGGGCGAGGCAAATTGCATGGAGCTCCAGCCAGTTGATCTCGTTCTGGCGATCCTCTGGAGACCGGCTGCCCTGGGCTACATGGGAGTCCATGTGGGAGCTCCATCCTGTCAGACTTGCATCGGACGTCACGATGAGATGATGTGGCTCCAGGAAGGTGCAGCCTTTTAACAGGGCTGATGATGTCCACCAGCGAAGAGACCGGCGAATCTCTGTCAGGATAGGTACTCGAGCTGTAGAATTGCTGCGGCGGGAACGCTGGTACGGGAGCATGAACCATTGAAGCTGGCAGCCATGAAACCGCGCCCAGGGAACAATGGAGATGCATGAAATCATCTTCCCCAGAAGATGAGATAGCAGCAAGAGAGGGATGGCCTGGAGCGACAGCACCTGAGAAATCAATGACCGGATGCTGTTGCAGCGATCCGGGGAAAGAAAACATGCCCCTCAATGAAATCTACGACCAACCCCAGATGTAGGATCCCTGTGGTGGGGCGCAAGTGGCTCTTTGGCAGGTTCAGAGAGAAGCCGTGCTGTCGAAGACAGCGGCAGACCATGGCAAAATCTTGCGAGGTCTGGGTCTGCGATGCCAATAATATGAGGACATCGTCCAAATAACAAAGAACTCTGATTGGTATCTGCCGAAGATGGGCGGCTACAACTGACAAGATTTTTGTGAAAGTCCTGGGGGCGGACGAAAGCCCAAAGGGCATCGCTCTGTACTGGAAATGGCAGTGATTGTAGGAGAAGCGGAGGAATCGGTGTTGAGAAGGCCGAATCGGGATGTGAAGGTAGGCCTCCTTGAGGTCCACGGAGGTCATCCAGTCCCCTGCTCGAATGCATCCCAAGACAGATTTCAGGGATTGCATTTTGAATTGGTGATATAGAATGTACTTGTTCAGTTCTTTGAGGTCCAGAATCCCCCGGCAGCCTCCGGAGCTTTTTGGGACCAGGAAAAAGATTGAATAGAAACCGGTCCCACGATGTCCTGTGGGAACTGGCTCTATGGTGCAAATGTCTATGAGATGTTGTATCTCCGCCTCCATCAGTCAACCTTTGTTTGGATTGGATGACACAGGGCATTGGATGAACCTGTTGTGGGGACGGGAGCGAAGCTCCAAGGTTAGTCCCAGCTGGATAGTCTGTAGCACCCATGCGTCCGACGTCGTCAACTCCCACTGGGCTGCAAAATGTTGGAGGCGGCCCCCAATGGGAAGATGATGGGGAGTGTCATTTGCCCCTCCGAAAGGCATGGGTCCCCGTGATCTCTGAAGGGACGCTTGGCTGTGGCCAAGCATCTGCCGCGATCTCTGAAGGAAGATCTGTCATAGGGACAGTCCGCTCCCTGCGAGTATGGCCTTGCGGTGAAGGACCCGCTGGGTCCGGGGTCAGCTTGAAAGGGCTGCCGCTGGCTGTATGAAGGGGTCCTATGCTCGGTCTGCCGATATGACGAGGGCATGACCTTGCGCTTGTCTTTATCTTTGATGAGAATCGGATCCAACGCCTCCCCGAAGAGGTGGGTCCCCTTGTACGGAGCCGACACGAGCCTCCACTTTGACTTAATGTCCGGTCTCCAGTGCCTCAGCCACAGCAGACGCCTGGATGTCACCGACAAGACGAGGGCACGAGATGCGAACTTGGCGGCATTAAGTGAAGCATCAGCGGAATACTCTGTGGCTGCCACAATCTTATTAATGTCGTGGTGGACCACGTGTCCTCCGGGGGTAAACGCTCCTGGAGTTGGCACAACCAAATGAGGGTCGCTCTATGGAAAAATGACGCCGAGGTTGCCGCCCTGACCATCCAGGCCGCTGCATTGTGCGTCTTGCAGACAGTGAGCTTCGCCTTACGGTCCTCCGACCGAAGACCGTCGGCGATATCTTGGGACAGGAGCGATGAAGATGAAGTCAAGTTCACTACTGGAACATCCACTGATTGCAGGGTCAAGGCATCTTGGAGAGACGGAGCCGAACAGTACAATTTGCGGTCCAGGCTAGAAGGTGTCGGTAGGGAGGACGGCAGGTTCCAGGGACGTTGCACTGCTTCCGTGAAAAGTTGAGGACACGGAATATAAGCGTGTTCGGTTTTTGGAACATTGAACAAAGCGTTGTGCGGCTGAGGTGCCCTCACCGGATCGGAGAGTCCCTCCAAGGTGGCCATGTGAGTTGCTGATTTCGCCTTATGCAACAGCGACTTAAATAGAGATGGCCGAAAAAGGCCGGTGAAGGCAGGTCTGTCAGGAAGGAGGTCCTCATCATCGGAAAACTCCATATCCCTTTGGGCCTCCTCATCCTCCAGAGAGGAGTTATCAGCTTGCGCAGAGTCCAGCTGAGACAAAGACCGATCGGACGGATCCTCGAAGTGAACAACTTGAGGATGCGGAGGAGGTGGAAGTGGAGGAGGAGGAGGAGCTGCCATTGACATCGGCTGGTACGATAGAGGTTGTTGTGCATTAGCGGCCAAGGTCCTAGATATAGTATGTGAAATGAGATTCTCGATGTCGCAGGCTAACATGACATGCAAAGATCCCTCCGGGTGGAGCCCCGCAGCCATAGGGGTGAAGGTAGCCTCCAGAGGAGTGCGCTGAGTGGAAGGTCGTGCATGCGACAAATCCACCGGAACTGCAATGCCTTGCGAAAAGACCGTGGGGGGAGAACACTGCTGGAGGCAGTGGAGAAGTGCCGGGCACGGGTGACAGACCCTAGCACGTAGAAGGTATGGTCTCCAGATGGGGAGCGAAGGGCCCTACAGGTGCGATGGCCGGAACAATAGCGGGTGAGGCTGATGACTGAGCCTGTCGCTGAGCCAGCTCAAATTGCCTTTCAAGCGCCCTATGACATCTGCTGGCATCCTTAGCGGCAGCTGATGAGGGTTTGTCACCCTTCGTAGAGGTAGCTGGCACTGAGGAAGTCCCATGCTTATCCCCCTTTTTCGCCTTTTTCTTTACAGGACCTGGCGAGGTTGGAGCCTCAGAAGACTCAGGACTGTGCTCCAGGTCAGATGACAACTCGCTGTCAGCCATGCTGTGTAATGGTGAAGAAGCGAGAAGAGAAGGTAAGTATAAGATTGTAGGTATATGTATGCATATACATCATGTTTACTGATATCTGATAACCGAATGTCATTATTTTTTTAATTTAATTTAATTTTTAAAATTTTTAAAATTTATTTATTTATTTATTTGATCAAAGATTGATTAATAGCTGAGGGATTTAATTATCCCTGTTGGCAGAGGGTTGCGTTATGCAACACCCCCCCTCTTTTTTTGCACAGACCCTCAAGAAAACTGTGCAAGAAGGGGTTAATCCAGGCAGACATGCAGTAAATCCAAGGGAATTATACAAGATGTCAGTAAGCCACAATAGCTGTCTGTGATCAGCAGAGGGCGCCAGAGTGGTTCATCCCATATGTGTAGCCTCAGCTTGGCCACCATCAGTCAAAGGGATGTTTCAACCCAGCCAGGCTCCTGTGCTGGCAGGGAACGTCGCAAAGCCTCAGCACGCAACCGCGGCGCTCAGAAGAGGCAATAGGGGCTTGCATGCAGCTCTGGTGCTGTCACCAGTCAGGTAGCCTCAGGGAAGCTACTGTGCCTGCGTTGGCTCCTTCCCGGGCAATTTCGCTCCAGAAGACCAACTGCGCATGCTCAGAGCAGTTGCCGGGCAGAAAAATGGCCAGAGCTAGTGAGAACTCGCCTCATCATAGTGGTGGCCTCACTAGCTATGCAAAAGGTGCGACAGTGCAAAAGGTTGCAGCGGCAAGCCGGCGATCTCCAGACAAGACAGGCGTGCCAGCTACTCAAAAGTAGCCCAAACGCCCCAGGGAAGCATGCAACAGAGGAGTGTGCCACTGAGAGCAGGGCAGGGACTCCAAAAGTGGCAATAGGCTCCACACACGAGTATGCCGTTGAGAGCAGGGCAGGGACTCAGTAGCTGCCCGGATTATCCAGGAAGGGAAGGAGAGCCCATTAAAACGAAGGTGTTCTGAGGAGGCAGAGTTTCAGTAATGGCTATAAGGTGATATGGGAACCAGCCCGGGGCCAGAAGGACTTACCCTCAGATCTCAATGAGAAGAAGAGAGGCCAAAAAAAAAAAACCACCCTTTTTTAGCACACGAAGGCAAGGTACACAGTCAATATCCAAATCCAAAGTTAAATCCAGTCCAAGAATCAAATAGGAGAGAATCCAAAAGCAAAGAATTTATTCAGAAGTCTAACACCAGAGACGAGCAAAAAAACAGGTCTGATTAGCTGAGTGAATAAAAACTGACCCTCTGACGAGCAAAGGGGGCGTGTCTAACAGAATTTAAAGATACATACACTCAGTGCTGACTGCTAGACTGATGGATAACCCTCGCTTTTGGATTCTCCAAGCAGTGCGCTGGAGAACCTAAAAATTAAACAGGAATTTCCATACAAGAAGATTTTATACTAAAGATTTACAATTTTTCCTCAAAGGGGGAAAAAACCCACAATGACTTATTTTATCACAGTTTTAAGAGAATCATTAAGTTTAATCCATTAAATGTGAAAACATATTGATACAAAGAGGCACTGATAAAAAAATAACCCAACTATGCATATAATTCTGAGTACCTTTTAAAAGTAAGGAAGAGAATATAATGAAACAGACTACGCTCCATATGAAAGCTCAAATGATGGGAAACCCTATCCATTTAAACTACTTTCATTCCTTTCATTTTTCCAGAATGTGTATAATGCAAATTATTACTACTTATTACTGTACTAATAATTATTACAAAATCCTTCAAAAACCATTGTTTACTAAGATTAGTCTTTAATATCTTTTATCTTTTTATTTTATCTTTTATTGATTTTATTGTAATATCTTTGATTGTTGTGAAATGCCCAGAGTTGCTGAATGCTGGGAAATATACAAGTTTCAAAAATATGATTTGTTGCACACCCAGCCAGACCTTTAGACTAGATTTAGCATTTTTATCCGTCTATGCAATTCTTCCATCATCATCATCATCATCATCATCATTACAAGAGCTATGTTCAATTCAATAAAATAAGATGGATGAAATACTTTTTAAAAAATAAGATGGATGAATTTTTTTAAAAAAAAACACCTTTGGAACTGCCAAGACAGCAACAAATCTGGAAGAGATTAGAAAAATAATTTTCTCAACTAAAATTAAGCAAGATAATATCTGAAAAAATAAACATTTTGTGGAAAACTGTAATGCAACTTTTTATGAAATGATATGATTTACTGGAATAAATCATACTGAATCAAATCAAACTCCTATTCCTATCATATTATTTGAAGAGGAATGACAATTTGCAAAGAAAAGCAGCAAAAAGTGTTAGACTGATTTTGTTTATTGTATGAATAGATGGAGGAAAATGTTGAAGTTACTCTCAATAGCCTCATTCAAACAGTAAAAAATAAATTAGAATGTTATAGTCTTTGAACTTACATTGGGTAAAACATTTTTACTACTAACTTCCTTAATACTTTTCTGAGCAGAAAAGCGGAATGTAAACTTTATAAATCATGGATTACATAGTACAAATATAAAAGTCAACAGAAAGTCAACATGACAAAAGAAAATTCAAAAAAATAACAAACTAAAAATACCCCAAAATAAGATCCTCAAAGTCATACACTAAAAATATTTTAGCTTTAGCAAGATAAGAAAATCCTCCTAATGAACAAAGTGCTACACAGGCTGATACTCTGTTCCTACATTTTCATATTATCTAGCAAAACATAATAAAAATCAACAGAATAGCCAGACTGATTATGTAACTTAATAGGAAACAACCCTAGGTTATTAAATTTCTAAATTTTGACTCATCAAGAAGGGGAGCACTACAAATTTAAAAGTCATTCTATATCCATTTATTCATTAATATGTTTCATTAAGCTCAGCAGGGGTTACTTCCAAGAAGGCACACATGGTACTTACATTCTAAAATTACACCAGAGCATCGTGACTCTTTAATTAGAGTGCTAGCACTTATACATGAAGGACACCAATGCCAAAAGTACATATTTGGAAGAATAGTAAGGAAAATATTATTTAAATATCTCATTACCTTGTCAATATGAGGATGCCAATATTCATCATGGGTTGTCTTTGCTTCTGAGTTATTTATTCTAGAGAAGAAAGTTGGTTTCGTCAAATACATGGAAGATGAGCTGATGCCAAAAGCAAGAGCTACTTTTTGTTGAATTCTTAGTCTCACATCACTACAAACGAGAAAAGAGCACCAGAACTGAGTAAAAGTCTGCACAAAACATCGGATTTATTTTAAATATATTCTTTTACTTCACAATATCTAACATACACAGAATATTAAAAGAACTCTATGCACATTGTCTCAAGAATTCTGCAACATATGTGTAGCACAATTAATTATAATACATCATGGATAGCAGCCTTAGCAATGAGAGTTTGCATTAATTTGTTCATAGTTCAGTTCAGCTCAGTTCAGTTCTTCCAATGATACAAATACTGTATAGGACCTGCAGTTTATACTCTACTACTATAACCTCCAATCTGGAAAAAAAATGTAATTTGTTATTTTTCTTTCTAAATGTGCTCTGTTTCACAGATCATATAAGTCATAAGTCAGATTTATAAATCACAACAGGTGAATTCAATCTTGCCATGGAAAAGCTTTTCACCCAACAAATACTTTTGTTAATGGAAGTGGAGGTCAAGAGAAATTCTGTCACTTTTGGGTGGAAGGCCTGAAGCAGGCGGAGTGGGAACCGGAGACAGAACCAGGCAGTTATTTCCCGCTTTCAAGGATCAGAAGAGAATCGGCCAATATTCAAACAGGCGGAAAGAAAAGACTTAGAATTTAAGCAAATGCTGTAAAACTCTAAGTAGTCTTTGAGTTACCACTCTTGGTTCAGAAACCAGTCAAAGTTACAGCCGCACTGAGAATGAATGTTACTTAAGTCCCGTCACCAAATTTACAGCCACTGCAGCATCCCTGAAGTCATGTAATCAAAATTTGGGTGCTGGCAGCCCACCTGCACTTAAAAACCACAGATGCACTTCGCCTCCCCACAACATCTCGGCCCTTTTGGCCCCCTGTATTCTTTAGCCCTTGCTGTCCTGCATGCTACTCTACCTCCTCCCCCCCCCCGACCTTCACTGCCTTCTTACTCTCCCCGTTGAGCATAATACATTTGAATGTTTCTCCATATCCAATGTCCATATTCTCAATTTTTATCAACACTGGAAATTCTCTATCTAACACTGTGCTTCCCAAACTTTTTCTTCATCACTCAAAACTGCTTATCAGAAAGTCTTACTGAACTTTGAGTAGTAACTTTGAACGGTTGCTGAACCAAATGGTAATAATTCAAGGACTACCTGTGTTATAAAAACATTTTTGTATCATCTCAACAATCATTTCAGTATCAATTTTATTGATTTTCATCTTAACAGGGATACTTTGGGAGATTTCTAACTATATTTCAATAAACATGGCAATCTTTAAGTCAATTTAAAAGCCCTTGTTATGATGAGTAATGGGTTTGTGTTTCATTACTCAAAGAAAAACCACTTTTACCCAATTTTGGATAATTTACCCAGGTTTGGGAAGCACTAACAGCACAAACTTGCATATAACACAAATGCTGTGTTCTTTCATTATCCATTATTCAGATCTATCTCTTAAAAAAAAAAGGTTTATTCGAAAAAGTTTATTCAAGAAACTTATTTTACCAAAGCAAATCAATTTGAAAGTCTTGTCTATTTTTTTCAATAAACTTTGCCTATCATTTAAAAATCTTTCTCAATAACTAGTTTCTATTCACACAGTCTATTTGACAAAAATCAATTCAGGCACACTAAGTAGACAATAAGGCTTTTCTTTAGCTATTCCCTTGATCTGCCACTCTGAAAGCTATCCACATGCTGAATTGTACTGAAAAATCCTTTAAGAATTTCTTCCGTGCTCTCTGACACAATAGCTGTGATTATATCGAAAAGACATCAGATGCTCTTTAATGTAGAGCCATGCTCAGAGATGATAATCCAAAATGAAAGGTTATTTTTATATCAACCCACCATTTAGACTTGTGTTTATCTGCCTTTTCAGAATGAATCTTCTACCTACAACTAGCTATATTAGAGGCCGTATCCAGTAAAAGAAGTAGATACACAATGTAAACTGAATTGTGACCATAACATCTATACAGTTAGAATTCATTCATGAATCAAATTAATATAATTAAGACTATCTCATATTTTTCTGGTTCAAAATACCACATGGCAATACAATTAATCCTTCCCAAAACAATCATACTGACAAAGATTCCCTAGACAAACAATGACAGGTCCAGAATGCTCTCACTGAGCACGCCCCCTCCGAGTTTCTATTCAAGCATCCCACAGTCCTTTTCTAGTCCTCTCCAATGGCAATGAACAACTGATGCCAACCAAGGCTAATGTGGTGTAGTGGTTAAAATGCTGGATCAGGAATAGGGACATACAGTTCTAGTCCATCATCAGCCACAGAAGCCCACAGGTTGATTTTGAAACAGTAACTCTCTCTAAAACATGATGGCATCTTCATATCAACTTTACTAATCTTAAGTATTTCCAAACTTTAAAAAGAAAGCTGCACAAGAGACTCTCTCCTTTTGCCATTTAAGTAGTGGACTGCACCAAAATCAAATGTGGGATTAAATAAAGTCTAGGATGCCTCAAGCTACATTTAACCAATTTCTTTCTGTACTCTACCCCTTCATTCATTAGTGGTAGAACAACAATGATATCATGAAGATTCTTCCCTTTAAGCTATTAAAATGTTTTCTGAACTAATATTTCTACAATGCAAAATGTTTCATCTTTCTTTGCTACATAACAAGTTAAGACACAAATCAATTCAAAAATTATGCTGCAATATAATTTTTCTCAAATGCAGTAATGAGTAATGGGCACTAATATAACAAAGTTATACTAGCCATTTGACTGGAGAAAGCAAAAATAAAATTTTATAATACCTGGATTTTCTTACCGGTATAACTGAAAATCCTCTTTTGTGAAGATGTCATGGATTTTATCATTAAAGTAACTGGAGGGAAAAGAAATAAATGACTCATGAAACCAATTCATAGATAATGTAGATTAAATCTTTGTACTAACCAATTACTTTCAATATTCTTTCAATTAAATTGTTTACTCAGATCACAATTTTAATACACAATTAGTTTAAAGTTTCAGAACAATACTTATTAAATGTAACACACAAGATCAATTCCAGTAAATACCAATTGCTATGGAAAACTGACAGCTTGTTTTAAAAAATATTCTAAAATGAACAAGGGCCTATTTCTACATCCAATATCCCCAAAACGGTTATCCCATATTCTTTGCTAAATGAAGAGAAACTGCTGAAAATAGAGTAACTTGTGTAAACCTTTTTAAAAGACTGAGAGCTAAAAGAACAAAGATCAACCATTCTAAAGGTGGATATATTAAAATGCAATTCTAAATTTACCTGTACATATTAACAAAATGCTTCCCCAAAGAAAGGGCTCCAGAGTGCAAATCTAGAATTGACGCCTGAAATAGAAATAAATAAATACATTCATTATATAAATACAGACAATGGAAAATATCTAAGGCATGTTGCTTTCTTTAAAAAGAAGAAAGATTACTCTGTTTGGAACTCACATTCCTATTCTACAATGTTCTGAGAACTTAATGTAAAAGTGTGTTGATTGTAAATATTTCCCAAGAATCAAGAAAAGTGATTCAAACTTACTCTGAATTATTCCCCAAGAATTCTTTATCTATACATGTCAAGCTTTGATATCATAATTCATACACAATGGTTACCAATTACGAATACAATGAGACTAAAAGTTATGAACTTTCAAGTGGAGTGGATTTGATTTAAATTGTGATTTAAACTATGATAGGAATCACTATCAAGAAACAATGATTTAAATCAAAATTTCTTCAATAACTAAAAATATTTAATAACAATTAACCCCTCCAACACTTAGCCAATTCAGTTGGTTCTAAATTATTATTTATTCCTCCCTTCTGTCTGGGTAAAATGAACAAGCAAACTAAATTCTATAGCAGGAATGGGCAACTTTTCCACATACACTGACTTTTTACTGAATTGTAATTTTGAATGTGGCAAATGGGAAGAGATCATAAGAATTATAATTAGGCAGGCCTGAATTTTTCCCTGACCTCTTTTTTTTTCAGAATAAGCCTCCAGACAGAAAATGAGCAGTTCTCTGAAGTTACAATAAAGAACAATACATCAGCATCTTGCAGAAGGGATCCAGATCCCACTTAAGTATTCATGACCAATAAAAATTGCTTGACAATATATTTGTATTTAAGATGAATTTATATATGAAATAAAATGCAAACAAAGGTTATTTGTTTAGTGAGGTAAAGCCATGGTATATTTTTATTCAGGAGTCAGGTTTTTATATTTTCCATAGAACATTTTATTTATTTATTTTTTAAATTAACATTAGGAGCAACAGCAGTAATATTCTCTTCCATGACCTTGGTCAGATTACATAGGAACCTGTTTAGGTAGTAATCAATCTTAGCTGTACAATATGCTGACAAAGTAACTAGCGTTTAAAACAAAGTTTTCAAGTTTCTACAAAAACTTGCTCAGTTATTAGCTGTACAAAGGGCATTAATAGAAACAAAATGTCAGGAAAGTCATTCATTCATGAGAATCTGCTCACCAGCGTAAATAGAAACACAATGGCTCACAAGATTAGAACACTGGGCTGATGATTCACGTTTGAGACCTGTTGCTGCCACAGGGTGGAATGAGCTCCTGTCACATGCTCTGGCTTCCGCCAACCCGGTAGTTCAAAAGCGGGTGACCGCGAGTAGATAAATGGGTACTACTTCAGTAGGAAACTTCATGGGGACCCAAAAGGATCCCCCAACTGGGTGTTCCCTGGGCAATGGTGATGTCACTGGCAAATCCTTTTACCATGGAAGCACTTTGGTGCTTCCGATACGGAAGAATTAGTATACCAGCGTAAATAAAAAATAGGGAAAGCATCTGTATGAAAGGTAGACATTCTTATGTCATAGCAGGTGAATAATATAATCCTTAATCTGAGGATTCCTAGGTGCTCTCTGAGCTTGAGCACTGATTATGTTACATAGTTTGGGTAATGGAATATCTGCAAGAAAACAGCCAAGCTCATAGAGTACCAAGGACCTCCCATTTCAATCCTAAACTACAAATATTCTCCTTTATTGATCCTTAATCTTCAGGAATGGCAAAGCAGTTTGTAAATGATGCAGATCACATATGCACGTAAAGTTATCTTAAACTCATACTACCAATTTTAGAGCAGCAAACAATCATCCTTCATCTAGGAATAAGATCTTATTTGTGATAACGTCTGACTATAGAAATCTTCACTTGGGCAAGTAGACTAGCCCCTATGTGCCTTTAACTAATATATGAGAGACTAATAATTTTAAGCATTTATGAAAAGGTTGTCCATCTCTCTTGCATCAAATAGAAGGAAAGCCATGCAAAAGTAGAGATTTCTTGCTGAATGATCTGAAAGAACTGAAAAGAAGTCATACATTCAATTTAGGATTTAGAGAAAAAGATAAAAGCAATACTGAATCAACATGATTTATTGGAGGTATGTGAAATATATAAAAATCATCCTGGACAGAAATACTATGAAAAAGTTATAAACAACAGACATATTGTTAATTTATCAATTTTAGAAGAACGGAATAAAAGAAAAATAAATTCTATTTGGGACAGAACCCAATACATCTCTATATCAAATTACATTATTCAGCAATTCATCAATTATTTTTGGAATTGTATAGCAAACAGCCACCTGACCCAGCAAAAATTGAATATTTGAATGGCATATTATTTTAAATATTACTAATCAACAAAAAGCTCTTAACCCATAACAGACGTCAAAACTAAAGAATCAATTAAAAAGTTAAAAATGAATAAAACTCCAGGACCTGATGATAATTCAACAATATATCATAGGATTTTGTCTAGCAAGCAGCCATTTAAAAGACAGCACAGTTCGCAGGTGCAAAATGGGTGGGCAAAGATTCAGACCCATCTAGCTTTTGGGGCTGTAAAACAGACAATGGGAGAATCCTATTTTCAGAATTGTAAGATTGAGGTCAGCCATTCCAGCTGAATGAGACAGGGCAGGAAATACAACCCGATAAACTAATCCTATTTTATTGTAAAGTTACATTACCAGAATCTTGAGTGTTCCAGAAAATTGTACTTAAGTTACTCAACTAACAGACTTCCTACATTCAATCAGGAAGATATAGTACACTATGGTTTGTAATAAGGATATCAGATTAATCAGAATAAGACACAAAGAATTATATGGAACCTATCAGAAAAAAAGGCATAGTAAAACGTTAAGCCAATTAAGTACCTGGAAATTTTACTTAGCAAAATATAAAAAGATTTATTGAAGAATAGTTATTCACATATTTGGGGGAAAAAACATAAGAGCAGATATTTTAATAGCAGAGAATGTTAAACTTGTCCTGATCAGAAAGGATATGTGCAGTAAAAATGAATATTTTACCGAGAATTAACTTTCGGTTGCAAATAATTCCAATAAGAATTGAAGAAAAGGTACTAAATATGTATCAGAAATGAATAATTAATTCTCTTTGATCAATAAAATTGGCAATAAAATTTAAGATTTTACAAGATGTGAAAGAGATAGATTAGTAGTACTGAACTGTAAATTATATTATTATACCAGTTCTTTAATCCAAATCCCTTGCTTCAATATTAAGTATTTATTTTCCTGAAGGTAAATATATTAAAAAATTGACTAATGGAGATTCATACGGATAAAATAAAGATGAAGACTTTTGAGATTCTCTCCTTAGAATGATTAGAATTGTCTGATTAGTTTCAATATCTCCAAATAGGTAGTATAATTCAAACAAGGGAGAATACTCAAGAGACTTGACTGAATTTTAAACACCTGTTAAGTCAAAACATTTGTTGGGGCTTATTTCTAAGTTGTTACTGAAATATGAACCAGAAAATGAACAAGCTAAGGATTATATTGCTTGAACCCAAAATCAGTAACATTGGCAGATATAATCAAAGTTAGGTTTTTACTGTGCAATAAAATAGCTAGAAGCCATCATAATAGTAGATAAGGTACCGTACCTTTTGCACTATAAGATGCTCTGGACCATAAGACGCATCTAGCTTTTGGGGAGGCGGAAAAAAAATCTTTTCCTCCCAGCATCCATTGATATTCATCTGGCTAGTGCCCTTGCAGCAAACAGCGAACAGCCTAGTCAGCTTCAGCACACTATCACAGCCTGATTTAGCACAAGTAGCTGATTGGTGGTTGGATCGGCCTCCCAGAATACCGCCAATCATCTGTTCCAGGCTGCGGGGATTGCCACTGCCTATTGCCACCTCCAAGTGCCCCACTTTCGGCCTCCGCGTGTCTCAGGTGGTGGGGATTCCTGCCGCCGCTCACCACTGCCGCCGGCACCACTGCTGCTGGCAATTGACAGAGGCGATCAGCAGCAGCGATCGGCACCTGGAACGGGCTGAAAATGGGGCACACGGAGGCTGAAAACGGGATGCACAGAGGCCAAAAATGGGGCGCACAGAGGTTGAAAATGGGGCATGCAGAGGCTGAAAATGGGGGTGGGGCGCAGCAGGTAGGCAGGGCTTCAGCAACATTCATTCTATAAGACACACAGATATTTCCACCCACTTTTTGGGGGGGGGGGAGTGCATCTTATAGACTGAAAAATACAATACATAAAAAAAGACTTAGCAAACTAAGTTGTGGATTATGCATCAATGTCAAAATAATTTTGACTTTAACTTGAAAATTTTTCTGAACTGTTATTCTCTACATGGACTTGTACTATATGCAAAATTTGGGTCTCTTTTAAAGTACGGTTTAAAATACTAAATCTTGCCTCTTTTGTCTAACAAAGACAAATCATCTAAATTTGGTAAAAAGTTATACACTTTATTCTGATTAACAGTTCTTATTGTTATTAATTACTGATATGTGATTTGATTTCAGTAATTAAGATTACTGTAATATTAACCCAATATTATTTTGAAATGCTTTATTCAATATTATACTGTGTGGATTTTTTAAAAAAAATCAGATTTATTTATTTTTCTTTCTTATGATTGTGCTATTAAAGTATTACAATGTAAGCATACCAATAACATTGTTTATGGAAGAAAGCTCCTAAGCCCGTGATGGCGAACCTATGGCACGGGTGCCACAGGTGGCACGCGGAGCCATATTGGTGGGCACGCGAGTGTTGCCCTAGCTCAGCTCCAGCGCACCGGCTAACTGATTTTTAGGCCTTCCGGCCCCACTGGAAGTCGGGAAACTGGCTGTTTCCAACCTCCGGGAGGATGGGGAAGGCTGTTTTTGCTCGCCCCAGACTCCTAGAAAGCTTCTGGAGCCTGGGGAGGGGGGAAAACGGGCCTACCGGGCCGACTGTGCCATCGCGTGCCAAAAGCAGGGGGAAGTGGGGGGGCATGCGTGGGAGGGAGGGGCACATTGAATTATGGATGTGGGCACACGCACCCGCGACCCCCCCACGCTCCCCTTGCTTTTGGCACGCGACGGCAAAAAGGTTAGCCATCACTGTCCTAAGCCAATCAGTCAAGTTCAATCACACGATCATTAGTGCTGTCATGGTTCCAAACTAAGCCAGCAAAAGAAGAGGACACACTGTGAGCAGAACAGGTCTCTTTACTGGCATCTCCGCTTGGCACATGGTGAACAATATAAATAAAAGGGTTTCTAGCCAACATTACTGGTTTCTGCTAGCCAGCTGGCTATATGGACTCAGCACGCCCCGCCCTCTGTTCCTGGTTGCTCCCGGCCAGCTCTAGCAAGTACTTTTTGGGCCCAACTCCAGCAAGTACTCTTCAGGCATCTGGTTTGCCTTCCTGGCTCCTCTCCCAGCGTGAATCCCATCACCCGACACCCATCTGTGCCCCCCATGCCCCCATGCCCCCCTTCCCCCTCTGTATGTGTGGCAACTCTGAAATGGCACGTTGTGGCAACTTTGAATGGCGTGCTATCTTGGATGTTAACAGGTGCATTTAAAATTCTGTGATTGAGCGCATTTTGCATAATAGAAAATGAGCACACTGATGTTAAGTAACTAATATATCCTAATGGAAACTTATTTGACAGACAGTGGGGGCAAGCAAAGAACAGGCAATGTACAGTTCTAAGAGAACAGAAAGGCAGACTGAAAGAGGGTCCTTCTCACTCATCCAGATGAAGAGACTTTGTGGCTTTCAAACAATAGCAAGGATATATTGATTCCTTATTGAATAGGCTATATATTTCCTAATAAAAAAGACACTAAGATCAAATGGCAAAATCTAGAATTTAATGTTACTGGATAAATAAAAAAGACACTAAGATCAAATGGCAAAATCTAGAATTTAATGTTACTGGATCACAGACAGTTGAGGTTCCTACCAGTAACTAAAATGAACATTTTGATAAATGAAGATGAGAATGGACTCCCATTTCTATCCAACTGGTACGTCTCCCCGAAAAACAGTGTAAAACATAATTTGAAGAATCTTGCCTGAATACCAGAAGAACGTAAGAAAGTAACAGGACACTGCTCACCCCTCCATCCGATCCTCCCAGGGACAGTCCCCTCTCTGCTATTCTGTGGACGAAACAACAATCTCAAAACATAGCTTTTTCCCCAGTTGTTTACAGATGCTTTTGAAATACAACTTGCCACCGTTGATAGAGAAGAAACAGAAAAGAAACAGCCCCCTTGGATTCATAGCAGGTAAATCAGCATAACAGGTGGCCCTCATTATCTGTGGAGCTTCATTCTCAAGGGTTCAAATTGCAGATTAAAAAAACTGTAGCTGTGACCTTAAAAAGAGATAATTTATGCATAGACAAAAGCTATCCAGAATATTGTGCTCATGTAAAGTGGGAGGGGGTGGGAGCTCCAAGCTACAATTACATAAACTTTTCCGCATGATCTGGACTCCATTTAATAATTAGGGGAAATAAAATACTGCAGATGATGAGGGGCACCTGTGCCACACACATTACTCAGATAGAGGCAAAACATTTACTAGTAAAAATGGCAAAATCCAAAAGCTCAGCGCTTACCCAGTCATTTCCAGGTAGGATTACTCCAAAGGTCAGCAACAAGTTTTGAATTACAAGTGAGCAAAGGATAGGAAAATCTAGTCCATTATCAATGAAATAATGTTCTGTGGGGAAAATGGGAATCTATAGGCTGAATAGAGGAGTTTAAAGATGCAGTGGAGAGAATGAAAAGGGAGCGGCTGAAGTACCTTCTGTGATGAAAAAAGCTGCCCATCTTTATTGAAAAAAGTGATAAAGCCCCCAATTAAAGTTATTTCAGTTCTTTCTGTGTTTACCACTGAACACTAACCTTAGGGCTGGTCAAGGTGTACTTTTCCAGCTAAAGTTTAGAGCAGCTGAATATGGGAAGAATAACAATTTAGGCTATCCAGGAAATAGGGCTGGCAAGGGAGAAAATACCATGTTTCCCCGAAAATAAGATGCTGTCTTATATTTTTTTGAACTCTGAAATAAGTGCTTGCCACTCAAAAGCCTGATTGGGCTTATTATCAGGGGATGTCTTATTTTGGGGGAAACAGGGTAGTATATGCGACTCATATTCCTAACAGCATACTATGTAACAAAGCCAAAACATACATTCATGCTGAGCTAATCAACATCTCATAGGAATATCACATGCTGAAACAGGCATATAGTGCAGAGTATAAAACTGCATATACTTGAAATAAATATCGTGTTTATATACACAAACACACATACTCATTAATAGAGATACAGTATGTGTCCATGGGAGGTGTATCTAGATCAGGGCTGTCAAATTCCTGGCTCATGGGCCAGATGCGTCACATGCTGGCACGCCCACGCCCAGTTTAGCAAAGGGGAAAAAAGTCCTGATATGTCATGTGACGCCGTGACAACATGAGTTTGACACCCCTGATCTAGATAGAGCAAACTATTCTAGATAGGCTTTCTGGATTTCCTTATCCAAATTCCAAAATATAAAAATACAGCGGAGACTATTTGGAAACCTGGTTTTAAATTATGGCCAGTAATTTATTTATTGTTAATAAACAAGTTAATAGAGTTAGAGAGGAGGTATAATCTCATGTTTTAAAAGGAAACATTTTACCCTTTGGCCTTCCCAACCTTAATTTCATACCTGTTAAATGAAATAATAATGGTGGTCTATGTCACAAGCATGTTTTGAATGTAAATAGAATGCAGACCAAAAAGTATGTTTCATGTTATATCAGGGGAAAGGATGGAAGACATTTTAGATGTTATAGAACAAGAATTCCCAGATGTTTCATCAAAAGTCCTCTTGACTAGAACTGGGAAAATTAGTGGAAAGTGGAGTCTTTGGTGCTTTCTTGACTGTTTTCTTATAGACATTTCATTACCTACCTAGGTAGAATCATCAGTATAAGTGAGCATGTAGTTTGCTCCCAGTTTATATACAATAGCTTGCCCTGTCAGTATTAGTGGGGATGTGGTTTCTCATTGGTATTTCCTTGATTAGGGATTGTTTTCTGCTTGATCCTTTGCCCATTCCATCTTCTCTGGTTATTGGCTGCTGTAGAGCATATATTCTGGGTTTTTTTTGTTTCCTTCTTAGCTTTTTTATTGTCTTATTTGAATGGTGTGAAAATAATGTTTAATAATGTATGCTGGAAGTCCTCGTTTAACAATGCTATTGTGACTGGTAACTTTGTTGTTAAGTAAAATGGTCATAAACTGAAAAATCATGTGACTGCATCACTTTGTCCAATCTTAGTGATGACCCTCCTGGATGCCACTATAAAAAAGAACTGCACAGGTTGTTAAACAAGGATGTCACATGACTGCAACTTCCAACTTCCTGCCAATATCTCCACTGACTTTGTTTGTGGGAAGCCAGCAGGGAAAGATGTAAATTATGATCACGTGACTGTGGGGATGTTGTACTATCCATAAGTATAAGGTCCAGTCATAACTACCACTTGTTCAGAGTCATTGCAAGTTCAAACAGTCACTCAACAAGGGGGCATCTGTATACTGTTTATAAAACAAACAGAAAACACCATCATCGCCCTTTCTAAAGTTTTTAACAAGGACATTCTGTATCTGAAAAAAAAATGTATTTACCTACGGATTTGCTCAGCTTCTTCCCTGTTAATTATGGCATCTGTTATTCCTCTTCCACACTTCCGAGGGGTACAGCCTAGAATGCATAAGAAAAAAGAAGACAGTATTTAAATATTTTTTGCTGCTGGACCTGTCTTTAAAGGTATATTAGATACTCAGGGTGGATAAAAATCAATAATTTTAAAATAAAATAAAATAAACAATTTAAATCAGATTTTTTTTATTTCAATGAGATTTTTTTTGATTTTTATCAAATTTATTTTAATAAATGCTTTTGGAGTAAAAATCTATCTAAAGATAGTTTTCTATTTAAGATACATTAATAATTCAGTTTATTCAGCATGAAATGGAGCTTTATTGTGTAGCATGAGGCTGTATATTCTGCAATATTGGGACTGTCAACAGCAGGTCAGAGGAGGAGCTGCTGCGGGACAGTTGCTTTTAAAAATTATGATTTAAATCGAGTTGATTTAAATCAAGCCTTTTTACTAGTGATTTAAATCGTGATTTAAATCAAATCCACCCTGCAGACAGCTGTATTGCTTGAACTGATTGATCCATCAGTAGTAAGAATCTGAGAACAACGTATACATTGCTATCTTTATACCTACTTTTATTTATTTCTCACAATAATTATTATATCATATGAAAAAACAATTATCCATTTCAATTTCCTCTGCCATTTTTCTTGGTCTTATGCAGTAGCTAAAGAATCTGACATTCTCATTCTCAAAATTATATAAATTATTGTTAAAAAGTCTGTATTTCTTCCCTCCCAATGATCCTGCTATAATAATAAACATTGTAACAAATTTAAGTAAGGTTTTTGGCCTAATTCATCAAAAGAATTTTGATCTGTTTGGAAGAATCCACTGATGCCAATTTTTAATGTCTTTTGATGTCACTTGAATATAGAAGACAGTTATCTCTAACTTCTTGGACATTTACAAAACTATCACATTTCAAGGAGCATCTGGGGAACAACTATTGATTCAACTTCTTCAAGTGAAATAAACAAATACTAAATTACAGGCTTGATCTTTCAGAATAAATTAGACTCTGGAGGCCAACTTTTCCTGTATTCTTAAAGAGTAAAAATGACAGGAGAAAACAAATGATCTGTCTTCAGTGGACACTTCGATCATGGTATTTGAAGAAAAAATATATTGAAACATATACTAGAGAACTCGGCAGCATTTTATGTTGAATTCTAAAAAGATGTTGGCAGTACCAGTCTGCAATCCAGGCAGTTTATATACTGTAAGATTAAAAACCAAACAGAAAAATATCAGCAAGATAAAACAATAGGAAACTACAATACAACAAGGCTGAAATCATAGCCATAAATTGAACTTATCTACTCCCATGATCTAATGCCTGGGGACGAACCAGGTTTTCAAGGCTTTATGAAAGGACAGCAGGGTTGGGACCATCTGAATCAGGGGGCGAGTGGGCAGCTGCTCCATACAGCAGGCATTGTGACAGAGAAAGCACAATCCCTACTAGATAGTATTGATTCATGGAGCGGATCCAAAGCAAGTTCATCCTGTCATATCTTGTCAGACAGGCAGAAAGAATTGAAGACAGGAAATCTAATCTATAATTTGAATCTGTATCATAAAGAGGTTTATAAGTAGTAACCTGTAATTTGAAGTATTTAGAAGTCTACTGGGAGCAAGTGCATTTTGCATACTATGACTACCTATGCTGCCACATTCTAGATCAGATTTAACTTCCTCATAGCCTCCAAGGGCAGCCCTAGGCACAGCATATTACAATAGTCCAAACTGAAAGTGATCAAGGCATAAGTGACCATGAACAAACCAATCCAGGAAGAAGCCCAACTAGTACACAAGACGGTTTTATGCAAAATCCCTTCTCACCATAGCTGCCATCTGCTCTTCAAAGTCCAAGAGACACCAAAAATCTACACCAGTTCTGTCTGGAGAAATGCAACCCCAACACCCCAAATAGAGGTCCCAGGACCCAGAGACCTCTAGAATCCATTGCCACTCAATTTAGTTTCTTTTCAGATCTGTTCTTCCCCATCCAGGCTCCCATGGCCTCCAGATATGAGTACAAAAAAACATTGAATGATCCTGAGTTGAGATTCATACATGAGTATCATCAGTATATTCGTGATACTTAGCTGCACGGCAACACTTGAGCCCACCTGGTGAGTCCATATAGATGTTAACTAGGAACAAATAGTACTGTATACAGATCTCTGAGGAATCCTGGACAGAGTTTTAGAATTCTCAAAACTAAAGCAGATCAAACAAAGCAGCATTACACAAGTTTAGGAAGGAATAGTATTGCAGTAAATTACCAAGCAATAGATAAATCCTGAAAAAGACTAGAGATAAATTACAGCTCCCAGGATTTTTATCAAGGGTACAGTTAAATGTGATTTAGGCAAGCATTAAACAAAATTTTGATATATTTAAGAAACGTTGCTGTCAGGTTACAGAATAGGGAACCCTGTCAAATGCATCTCACGGGTGCCCCCAAGTGGAAACTTGATAATACAAAAATTGCAACAGAAATGCAAAAAAAAGAGAGCAGCCATTCAGGAACAGACTGAATTGATCCAACAGAGTATGATCAGAATATACTCATTGAAGAATATGTATTTGAATAGGTAAAAGTAAAACATTTTAAAAAGTTAAAATACTTCAAAATTAAATTCATTTTTTGTATTGAAAATGCAAACCTCCCCTTTGAAAGCATGTTAAAACTGTAATTTCACTCCTAAAAACCAATTGTCAATAAAAATTAGAC
Source organism: Ptyas mucosa (assembly GCA_012654045.1). Classification (NCBI taxonomy): domain Eukaryota; kingdom Metazoa; phylum Chordata; class Lepidosauria; order Squamata; family Colubridae; genus Ptyas; species Ptyas mucosa. The sequence goes on from WNWU01000040.1 coordinate 8,200,524, forward strand.
ACCTCCCAAAAAATGAACCTAAAAACATTATCCCCCAAACTGAGCATGCATCCAACAAGCCCAAAAATGCAAATGAAAGACATATATCCTATATATTCTTTCATTCTGAATGAAATCAAATATCTAGCTCATAGTTATAAGCACTATTTTTGATTCTGATTTTTAATTCTAATTTCAACTTAGTGATTCTGAAGGTACAAAATCACAATTATGAATAATGAACTGTTATGAAAACTCATGTTTTTACAGAAGATGGACTTTTGAATCAGATTATATTGCCACAAGCAGGAAACTACAGTATAAGAATCATGGGACCTGAATTTTAGAGAGGAATCATATAAAAAATATGGCTCCAAGACATAGGTTGTCATGAAGTTTTAAATTTTACATGCTTATTTTATAGCAAAGTTTCCCCATACACCCATAAAATCCCATCTAACTCCAGAGACTCAACAGAACTGGCAAGTAACATCATCAGCATGGTGTAAAACCATGGCTATTTGAGATAGATTCAAGTTTGCTTTATACATTTCCCATTTTATGCCATAGCAGCACTGACTGCATAGTTTTCTTTTTCTTCTGCATCTTTTGGGTATAGATGTAGTCTGTGAGGGGTACCACTCCTTTAGGGCTATCTTTTGTAAAATCCCCCCTCCCCCCAAAAATAAGGCTATAATGAAATTCAGGTTTTTGCACTTACGTATTGCTAATAGTACATGATTTTAATTATAACATCTCTCTGCGTGAATATATCCTATGATTCTCCAAAGGGAACACTAAGAAGTCACAGAGAGCCTTCTCCCAGATACTAGAAAAAACAGCCTTTGAACTCCTATGAAAAACCAGAAGAGCCATAGCTTGAATTAGTAACACTGACAATTGATCTTTAGTTTTTTGTACATATCAAGAAGTTCCACGTGATGGCACACCATGTAGTCCATGTTTTCCTAATGGACGTACAATTTTCTGCCATATTTGCAATGTACAATATATACTGTGTAATTTTTTAAAAAACTTGGTTTAATTATATGAATCATACTAGGTGATTTGTCCATGCTGGAGAGGATCCTATATAAGATTCATGAACATCAGTGAATCAGAGTTATGCTTTTGCCTCATTGCATCATATATTACAGAAATGATCTGTAATTTAAAGGATAGTTTGATTGAAATCTTCTGTAAAAATATAAAGGATCCATGCTTCATGCCAGTACTTTGTAACAATAGATCAGCAATTTTATCTGTGTGGTTTATAGACAGAAATGTACCTAATGATTTGGTTTGGAGTCAATCTCATACCTAAATTCAGAGTATTGGCATTGATCCATGGCTCAACAGCATCATCATCATAATAAATTTTGTGATTCTTACAATTCTGCCCATGTATGTGCATTCTTACTTCGGTTTATGGAAATCCCATGTAAGGATCTTTTAGACTCTAGCTTTGGATTTTGGTGGTACCTAGAAACCTTGTCACTGACTTTGTCTCTAAACCTGAATATAAATTCTGGACATAAGGTAGGATATTATGTACAAATCATGAAAAATTACATGTATCTTATTTTATAAAAATATTTTTGCGCCATTGTAAAATACTGAATTATGCAGTAATCCTTGACTTATAACTATAATTGAGCCTGGCAATTATGGTTATAAATCATGATGGTTGTAAAGTGGATCATCATGAGACTAGACCAGGGGTGGTTCTACTTAATTTTACTACTGGTTCGCAACGGGATCGCGCACACACACTCGCTTCGCTTGCACACGCGCCTTGCTTCTACGCATGCGCAGATCGCCGATGACAACATCCAGGGCAATGGGCAAGGCCTCCTGCCAGTTTTACTACCGGTTCTTGCAAACCAGTCCGAACCGGGAGCAACCCACCACTGGACTAGGCCTGTTTTAATGATCTTTTTTACACTGCTTGTTAAGCAAAGCTATTATTTGCTAAGGCTGGTTTTTGCAATAAACAAAGCAAACACTGGTTTCCAGTAAAACTGTCATAAATCACAGTCACGTAACCATGGGGTGCTGCAAACAGTTGTAAAAGATTGTTAGAAATAAAGAAAGAAAATAGACTTGATTTATTGCATCAAGGTTAAAATAGAACTGTTATTTCTGGTAACCTCTTAATGGAGTTTGGCTGACATCAGGACTGGAATGACACTGTTTTAAGGATTTGTTTATAGATAACGAGATGGAATACAGGAAGAAAAGATCATTTGTTGTATTTTAAGAGAAGGTGATACTACAATTGTTTATAATTGTGATGAATGGGGAGTATGTGTATGTGTGTGTATATATATATATATAGAGAGAGAGAGTGTGTCAGGGTATGTAGATTTAATAGCTGTGAGCTGATGGAAGGTTGTAAGTGGAGGCAACTGTAAGCTGATGCAATGGGAATGAGGCAGCAGGGTTACCGCCACTTTAAGAAGCTGGGTAAGAAGCTGTCTATATAAAGGAAGTCATTACAGGGCATCTCCCTTCTCCTCATGTTCTCTCTTGTCGTGTATCTCATTGCTCTCCTTGTGTTCGTAGCTGTATAATAAGGTATTTACCACATATAAGTCTGTATATATTTAGCTGTAGATAAAACCACTGTTAATTATCTAAAGGCTCTGTGTGCTGTGTGCTCCTGGATTCATCTCATAATACTAGTCACGCTGCCTAAACTCTGACATATATACACACATACGCACTTTACTATATTCATATTTTTCTTTTATTTTTCTACTTTTTAGTTTTAATTTGCATTAATTTTTTATTATTGTAATTGTAATTTTTAATAAAATTACTATTAAAAAAGCATCAATGCAAGACATATTATTCAATACCTTCAAACCGTTTATGGCTGTCATAATCCTCTGAGCAGGGTACTTCAATGAATTTGTCTGGGATGCTTTCACCATGATGAGCCAATACTTCTGTAACTCCATCTTCATTGAACAAGTAGCTTCTACTCAAAAGATAACCCAGCATGGCAGATGAGAGAAGGAAAGCTGCTGTTAACCATTTTCGCCGTGAATCTTTCTGAATATTATCTTTCACACCACTGAAAACAAAACAAGATGCTTTTATTCTCTTAATACATATTTTGACTTTGGATTTTACAATGAAGTTTTAAAACCTACGTCTGGCCTTCATACTTTTACGGTGCATTATTTTTCATCATTTTTTTAAGTTTAAAATGTCTGTCTTTTGATTATAGTTCACTATAGAGAGCTAGAACAGTGTGGGGTTTAGAATTTGGATTTGCACTGGACAGACCCAGGTTCAAGGTTTCACACAAAGATAATTCACTGTTTGACTTGGGAAACAATTCAGTCTCTCTTAGTCAACCTACCTCAAAGAATTGTTGTGAAGACAAAATGTGTAGATATCCCCATATAAACTGCCTTGACAGCTTACAGAAAAAGCAGAATTCTATAATTATTGTACTTAATATTATTTAGAATGGAATGGAATGGAATGGAATAGCACAGTTGGAAGGGACCTTGGAGGTCTTCTAGTCCAACCTCCTGCCCAGGCAGGATACCCTACATCACTTCAGACAAATGGTTATCCAACATCTTCTTAAAAATTTCCAGTGTTGGAGCAGTCACAACTTCTGCAGGCAAGTTGTTCCACTTATTAATTGTTCTAACTGTCAGGAAATTTCTCCTTAGTTCTAAATTGCTTCTCTCCTTGATTAGTTTCCACCCATTGCTTCTTGTTCTACCCTCAGGTGCTTTGAAGAATAGTTTGACTATATTTGAGCTAGATTTTTATCTAGTTCTTCCCCCATGGCCTTTCCTATTTATATCCTCACAAGGACTTGCAAAGATTAAGTTGCCCACATGTAAGTAATTCAAGATTATCCAAAAAACCGTCTGTGGCTGGCTGAGGAAATAAAGTTAGGGTATTTCTGGCCTAAATCCAATGCTCTGCTAATACAGTACGGTTACTAGCTAGAGGTAATTAAGCCAATTCATTAGGAAAGAGGAACACCATGATCCAGAAGAAACATAAAGATTACATAAAAGATAGTACAAGCATCAAAAGGAAGCTGAAGTTGTTTTAATTAACTTAACAGACTGTTCCATAAAGAGTTCTTTATTTATTCAGCTACCCATGTCATGAATGTGATTCATAAGTATTTATCTGCACTGCTGAAATATTATAATTTCCCCTATTTTTCCTGTACCATAGATATTCTCAACATGGGAATTCATACACGTAGTCCTCAACATACAACAGTTCTTTTAGTGACCATTCAGTTACAACGGCACTGAAAAAAGTGACTTAGGACCATTTTTCACACAATCACATGATCAAAATTCAGACGCTTGGCAACTGACACATATTTATGATGGTCGCAATGTCCCGGGATCATGTGATTCCCTTTTGCGACCTTCTGACAAGCCAATGGGGAAGCCAGATTCACTTAACAAATTTATTTATTTGTTGAATTTATATTCGCCCATGGCGACTCAAGGCGGCTTACAGAATATAAAAATATAAACAGTATTACTAACTTAACAATTGCACTGATTCACTTAACAAGAAAGGTCGTAAAATGGGGGGAGGGGGGAAGAAACTTGCTTAATGCCTTGCTTTAGCAACACAAATTTTGGGTTCAATTGTGGTTGCAAATTGTGTAAGGTCACGTTGTAAAATCCAGCTATCAATACTTCCCTTAAACAAAGGGGGAAGGAAGAAACCATCTTTCTTACAAGCAGATTCCAACCTGTCACCTTAGTGCAAGGATCCAACTCAGTCCAATTAGAAATTATTAAGAGCTGCCTTGTGATTATATTCTAGATGCATCATGCCGATAGAAGCCCTGAGCCTTGCCACACAAAATACCCCAAATTGACACCCTCTGGATATGTGTGACTTTACTGCAGCCTCCAATCCGACCCCCAAGGACTTCTAAATACAGCCAGCTCTGGGAGCATATATTCTGGAAAGGCTTGTCCACCTGGAGAGAGAGAGAGAGAGCCAGGCTGGGCAAAGCGCTGCAGGAGGAGTGAAAGAAGCTAGGCGGGATGGGGAAGATGAAGTTGCAAAGAGTTCCCTTCTTCTCACATGCGCAATACCGAGCCGTAATGGGCAGCTATTAGCAACCAGACGTCGCTGCTGCAACCTTCGTACCTGCTGCAGTGACGACGCTCTTCCGCTCGAACCGCCGCACTTGCACCACCACTCTCCGGAGCCCTTCCGGCCGGCCGCCGCTGAGGAGCCATTGTTCCAATGAAAGCGGCTCTACCTGGATTTTAGGATGCTACCTACGAGGGTGGAGGGGGGCGGGGGCGGAGGGAGGCATCGGCCAATAGGCTTTCACAGCACCCGACCCGGAAGCTCAGGGAGGCTCCATTGATCTCGGAGAACGCGAGCGGTCAGGCATGCTCAATCCAGCCTAGAGCAGCCGAACACAAGCCAGAGGAGGTGGAAAGGTGAGCAATTGCTGGAGAGGTGCGTCCGCTGCGATAAGGTTATTCGGAAGCAGGTGTAGAACTTAAAAAAAAAAGAGAGAGAGAGAGATCGCAGGATAGGGGGTGGGGCTTGAGCCACGAACAATATATCAGAGAGGTTGCATTTACTCTGGTTATTTTTCCTGTGCCTTGTGCTGTTTTGTCTGTGAGGAGATGGGACCCTGCGAAGGGGTGAATTCAGGACGCCAGTTTGCACTTGGAGAAGGGCGTGGGAGGTTTGGCTAGTCCGAGTTGCAGCTGTCTCAGAATTGAAAGTCACCAGCTGCAATTCTGTAAAATATACCCATTTCACGCTGTTACCTTAAGACGGGTAACGTGTGACGTCCTCGAGGACAAATTTATTGTCGTATTTATTATTCCCATTTGTCACCTGCTCTTAATTTTTAACAAAGTTCTTGTAGAAAGTCTTCAGAATGTGGTTATTCTCTTAGGCCTTGTGGGTAGTGTTTGATGTGCAGATGGTCTGGATGTTTAGGCTTTTTAAAAAATTGTTTTTCTATTTTAAAGGTAAGTTGCCCAGAGTCATTCTGGCATTGGGTAGCTTGTAAATCTAATAAATAAATAAATGTAAATACGTTCTAAAGCATGTGCATGCAGAAATGGATTTATTAAATACAGTTTTCTCCAATATGTCCCAATAATTTGGCATGTATTGCGTATTATATAACTGCAGTGTATATGATACACTTTGCATGCAGAAGATCTCAGGTTGCAGCCCTGGCATCTCTAGATAGGGCTGAGAGAACAGCAAGCTAGTTCAGTTAACATGGTTCCTTCCAGATATGTTGAGCCTTTTGTTCATGGCCATGTTCTTGACTGGTTCTCAAAACATTAAGTGCTTGAATGGGAGACCATAAAGAAACATTAGGCTTGGGAATTTGAAAACATCCTAGAAAAAGTTCATAGCAAACTAGGTCAATAATGCTACAAAAAATTATATGAATGTGTCTGTGAAGTCACCAGGATTTTAACTCAGAAGAGACTTTGGGTTGACATGCTGAGCTATCAATATTCTAAATTTGCCATAAAGCAGTTTACTACATCAAATATCCTCCTTTATTGACACTGTATATTGTAAAATGTCGTGAAGCTTTTAGATTTAGCAATATGTCAAATTTTAAAATACTCATCACTAGTGCAACTGTTTCCCTAATATTTATTTTCTGCTAAATTATTATAAAGTGGCTCAGTAACATTTAAACTTTCACAGAATGCTAATAAATAAAATTAAGCTATAAGGCAGCAACCTTTACTTGGAGAGAAGACTCTCTGAATGTGATGTGGCATTTTTCAAAGAAACATGCACACATACATTTCAGTCGTAATGGAAAATTTATATCATCCTATACTGACCTAAGTGACAAATTTGCTCTGAGATGAATGAGGCTTATGGATTGAAGATGAGAAGGAAATAGGAATACAGATAGTTCTTGACTTATGACTACAATTAGGCCCCAAAATTCTGTTATTGAGACATCTGTCAAGTGAGTTTTCCCCTTTTTATGACTTTTCTTGACACAGTTATTAAGTTAATCAAGTTAAGTTAATCACTGCAGGTGATAAGTTAGCAATACAGTTGTTAAGTGACTCTGGTTTAACATTGACTTTGCTTATCAGAAATTTGCAAAAGGGGATCAAATGACCCCGGGACACTGCAACCGTCTTAAAAATGAGTCAGTTGTCAAGCGTCTGAATGTTGATTATGTGACCATGGGAATGCTGCCATCGTCATAAGTTTGAAAAATGGCCATAAATATTTTTTTTCAGTGCTGTTGGAGCTTTGAAGTCACTAAATGAACTGTTGTAAGTTGAGGACTACCTGTATGTGGGAAAGATTAGGCATATAACAGGAGGTTGAACTATTTCTTTCAGAAAGGACAGCTTCAAAACATCAGTCTCTTATAGAAACAAACATCATCCTTGGAGTGAAGAGCTTTATGTAACTAAATGGCCATGTAATTATGAGGCAGGATAATCAGTGTGGTAACACTCTCAGGCTACTAGCATCAGGCTTCTCCCAAACCATTACTGAAAAAAGAATGCAGGTAGAGATTCAGAGGCATAAAATATTATAAGGTTTTTAAAAGAAAACAAAAAGCTAGCGATTGTCAACAATAAGACTCAGACCATATATACTGAAGATCCAAGGTTTAATTTAACATTTCTTTTTCTGACCCATGTTGTAAGGGTGAAGTGTTTGAAAGTTTGCTTCCACTTATATAATAGGATGGTCACCTATGGTATTTGCTTTGTAAAAGCCATAAAGAAAATATGAATGTTGCTTATTTTGACATTGTGCCCCCCTGTAAGAATAAAGACTCAAAAAATGTTGTTTTGTAGCAACTTTTTATTATGCTATTTAATGATGGGGCAAATGAGGCAAGTAGTAATGCTACTGCTCTTTTCCAGTATATCATTTGGTGTACCTCTGACAGCAAAGACAGAAGAAAATATAATGATGGTTTCATCTCCATTTGAATTGCACTTGGTGCATCTGGATCTCAAGGGGGCTCCACCCAGAGTCTCATACCTGGCAGAGGTAACACAGTCTTTATCTGTATAATCGGGGAACTGATTTCTAGCTCCACCCAGCTCAAAAAAGTAGTCTTCAATCTATAAATTCTATAATTGCTGTGGAGAGTTCAGTAGGAGTCTGGTGGCAGATAAATGTAATCAATCAGTCAATCAATTACAGTAACATTCCTATATCTATTTTGTATAGAGTAGCTGCAGTGTTACTACAATTCAGTTAACTGTGCAGTTAAGAAGAACAATGGCCTGGAAAATAATACTTTAGAAATAATGGCTTCTAAATCAGCTATAACTGGCTTTGAAACGTGACATTAGGAAGAACTCAGGGGTTGTGCTGAATTAGGCTAGCCGTCTTTCTAGTACCACAATAAATAAGTAAATGTCTCTGGCAGCATAGGAGCATTTCCCACCTATTTTCCCCAGCGATTTATTGTCTCGAATGCTGGTAGTACAGTAATCCTTGAGTTACTATACTATCGTACAGTACTTGAGTATGATCGTAATGGGGCCTGCCCATCATGTTGTAATTCACGACGGTTGTAACTTGAGTCAACCATGTGACTAACCAGATTTTCACAACTTTTTCTGCTGTGATCACTAAGTGAATGCTGCAATCATTAAGCAAATCAATATCATGTTTCCCCGAAAATAAGACCCTGTCTTATATTTTTTTGAACCCTGAAATAAGCTCTTGGTCTTATTTCCATGCACTCAAAAGCCCAATTGGGCTTATTATCAGATGTCTTATTTTGGGGGAAACAGGGTAGTTTGCTATGGACATGGTTTTGCCAAAAACCTGAAATAAATGCCAGTTTTTGGCAAAATATATTATAAAACATGGTCAAATGTTTTATATTTGCAAATGTTATGAGATTGCAAATGTCCATAAATGTATTCCAGTTGCTGAGCTCTTGAAGTCCAGTGAAGTAATACAGTGGGATGACCATCAGAACTGAGTATCTGGTTTATAAGTAATCCCCAGAGAGATCTGTCATAACTTTGAACAGTCACTGAGCAAATGGTCATAAATCAAGGACTGCCTGTATAATGTAACCATCATGACTATTAGCCATTATCTTCTGTGAATTTATTTAATCCCTCGCACCTTGGGATCATATTTTCCAACCATCATCTTTCCATTGCATCCATTAAATATGTGCTATGTATTGGTCCTATTAGTTGTTCTGAATCTCCCACATTTACTTGAAATGTATGGGTTCTAGCATTTTGAGAGAAGAAAGCTGCTTCTTTCCCAATTGCATGCATACGGTTTATAGTTTCTCTATAAGAAAGGAGAATACTGAAGTAGATTCCGCTCTATGCTTGTCTATTTTTTAAACAGGAAAAAAAAGTTTAAAATGCTGTCTCACAAGATCTAAGGCTAGGGATCAATATATCCAGGAGGCATTTTCTAAGGCCATTGTTTTCTTATAAAATTAAATGTAGCAATTCACCACTGAATGGAGATTTGAGATGTTTTATGCAACCCAACAGATCTTCCCATTGCTCAATGTCCTGGGTGCAAATGGTATTCTCCTTGAATATGAGGATATGTACCCTTATGATGGAGAACTGAAGCCACTCCGAGCAAATGATGCATACAGGTATGTTAGCCAGCCGGTCATCTCAGAAGAGCCAACATTGAGACATAATCTCTGGTTCTCATGTCTCACTGAAATCTCAGGTTTTATAGAGCTGTACCAAATAATTGGAATTGATATAAATTTACTACTGAGGGGCAAACTATTTTGTTAAATATCCCTCAAAACCAATTCCATTTAGTGCTAATTTTTTCTATTTGCTCTGTACTGGGTAGTGGTTTAGAATCTAGAGGAGTGTCAAACCCACATCATCACGGCGGCATCACATGACGTATTGGGACCTTTTTCCCCTTTGCTAAACTGGGTGTGGGAGTAGGCAGTGCATGACGCATCTGGTCCGCGGGCAGGGAGTTTGGTAGCCCTGATCTAGAGTATCTAAAGTATCTAGAGTATTTAGTTTAAATTTGCTGCAGGTATGGACACATAAAGTAGATGTAATCTGTCTACTATGCAAAGGAAACACATCCATGTAAAAAACAACAACCTGGCATTAGATGTATAATTTATTAATAAATCTCTCTCCTTCTAGTCCCGCTGAGGTTAAAGAGATTTTAAAGTTGGCAAAGTCGCATGATTTAGAAGTTATCCCCTTAATACAGACGTTTGGACATATGGAGGTAAGTGCCAGCTCCTAGTTAGGGACGTTTCACCGCTCTTTGTTTTATTTTTTGCAATTCTGAGTTGTTTTATTGATAGGTTTACTTAAACAGACTTGCATTTGTAGGTATGCAATTTTCTGGATTTGCTTTGGTTTGTGGATTATTGTCTCTGGTTCTTGCTTCTCCTGCAGTTTGTTTTGAAGCACAAAGAATTCTGCCACCTCCGGGAAGTGGCAATGTTCCCCAACACAGTGAACCCCCATAAAGAGGATTCCTTGAAATTGGTTATTGCAATGATAGAGCAAGTAATGGCATTACATGACGATCTCCGATGGTTTCACATTGGCTGTGATGAGGTAATGCTTGGAAACATGAGCTGAATTTGATCAAGGAAGACAGGGCCATTTAGCAGTGGTCATAGCCGTTTGGCACATTAATATATTTCCTTGTAGGATTTTTTTTTTGTTAAATTATTTATTTGTTAAATTTATTTGTCGCCTATCTTGCCCTGGGGCTATTCGAGGCTGTTTTAATGTTTCCCTTCATGTCAACTTCCCTGGGATCATTCTGATTAGCTTTTGTTATGCATCAAAACTTACACTTTTGTATCTTTTATTTTAGCCACTTGCCATTTACTTTTCTGTTACTTTGATTGTACCCTGGTGTAGGGAAGATGAAGAAACTTCCTTGCAAGACCAGGATGAAAACGCAAAAAACATATATTTCAGTTAGCTGCTTTCCTGAAACAAATTATCTGTGTTTCAGTTGTTTTGGTCTACACAAAACACAAAAGCTGCTTTGTTCCAAATACAGACTAAAAAGTGTTTTTCTGAGCACAAGTGGGAGTGGAGTGAGTGGAAAATTGCAGTAGCAACAGCTCAGGGAAAGCGTAGGCTGGTGGAATAAGCCAAATTGGAACATTGGCAGTAGAGGTAGCTTAGAGGAAAAAGGAAAGGGGAAACAGTATAAAGATGGACAAGCAGGTCGTCACAAAGTCCATGCAGAGAAATGAGGCAGCACACTAACATTGTTCTAGTCACCCTGTAAAACAACATAATTTCACTGAGTTTTGTTTCAGTCAACACCCAGAGTAATTTCATGGTTTATTTCATATTTGCAAGAAAATGTATTTTCCATTGTGTTCACACCTATACTTAGATTAATAATAACAATTTTGCCTATCCATCCTTGCTACTATCCTGCAATTGTCTGATATCATGAGGTATTTTCTTACACAGTATAATTTAACTTTACTATTTCAAAAACATTGGGATACAATTAATAATGCCTGCAGGATTTTGACAGGTTTCTCAGTGAGGGAAATCAGAGATCTCTAAGCACTTAAAAGTTGAGCCTGACTCCTCACTGTGACATGGCTAAAGATTCCCAGATGCGGCCTTGCTAAATTAGAATCTTTATTTCTGACAAGAATGAAGCCACACAGTGGTTGATTGCCTGCTGTTAGTGCAAAGTAGTACAATAATTTTATACTTGAGGTGTGTTGTTAAAACCAGATTTCTTTTGATTTCTGCCTTATCCACATCAATTTTCCAGATTTAGAATTTTGGCTTTTCCTGGTTTTCACATTTATTAGTTCATTTTAACATGACCTAACAGAAGGAATAGCAGTAATAAATGAACTTTTCCCTTCTTTCTTTTCATGGTAAAGATAATCATTCTGAATGCGAAAAGCAGCTCTTTGATCATTTGGGAAAGCCTGTTTCCAAATGACACAGCAATATAGAAGGTACCCTAAAGAAAAAATATCACTAAAAAAACATTTTGATTTTATATCTTCAGGTGTATTACCTTGGTGAAGGAGAAGAATCCAAGGAATGGCTGCAGCAAGAAGAAAATACTATTGAAAAGTTGTGCCTAGCCCATATAAAAGCAGTGGCCAGTCATGTAGTCTCAACCCATCCCACAGTGAAACCAATTGTGTGGGATGACATGCTGAGGAGAACAAGCAAAGAAACTCTGAGAGGTAGGTAGTCAGTTCAGGAGGATTCCAGCTGTAGTTTTGGAATATTGGAGCAAACTCAATGATTTCTGAGAGGTCACTTTTCATTAGTCACTTTTGCACTAAATAATAAGCCATTAGGCTTGCTTAATGTGAAAGTCCCTGCTGACCAGAATAGCCTGACTACCAGATCTCCTACCTATATTTGTTTGGGATCTCTCACACACACTATCTCCTTTTGAATTTATCTGTATGAAATAGTTATAAATAAATTATGGCTAGTATCTATAGCTAAATTGAGCAGGAAGAAATATGCATTTGGGTAAGATTAGCTGTTTAAAAACCTACATACTGTTTGGACATTTGGTAATTGTGTTGCTTGAAAACGAGCCAGTGGATACACAAATATAAACCAAACTTTCTTTTGTGCACTGTATTGGGAATATAAGCATTATAATCCCATAATCTCTCAAGGATTTTGAGGTACTTTTGCAGAAGAAAGACCAATTATAATAACTATATAGGAAAATTTCCTTTCTTTCTTTTCATGGTGGAGGTAGTTATTCTAAATGCATAATGAAACACTTTGACCATTTGGAAAAGCCTTTTGCATTTTTCATAAAAAGGTATGTTTGTTTAGTAACTATTTCTAACTATTTCTACTATTTTGTAGAGTCTGAACATCATAAAAAAAAGTAAGCACTTGAACCTAGTAATTTTTTAAAAAGATGGATAAAGTCAGATTGCTAAACTGTTTGAAATGAAATTCTTTTGGGAACACTAAAGACATACACACAAAAAATACACAATTAAGGCATTTAAACCTATAATTATTATAATTAGCACTGACAAGATTGTCTATTGTGAACAGGGAAACAGTTTAAAAATAAAAATCCCAGAACTATATAAATGCTCCTGCTTCAGGAAATGATTTCAAAATATAGAAATACCTTAATAAAATGAATTTGAATAATACTAAAGATACTGTTGAATTAGTGGTAAATAAAGTTCTGATTTGATACAGAACTGAGAGATTGCCAGAGGATTGTATCTTCTTCAGTCTTGCCGTCACAAACCATTTTTGGGGTTGGAATCAAGAATTTGACGTATACCTCCACATTCTCCATAATTATCCAGAATTAGTTTAAAATTAAAATAATTTGAAACAGTAAAAAAGGAAAAACATTGTTAAATCACCATATCTTCTACTATTTCACGATTGCATACTAAAATCCCTTGTTTTGCTAAAATCACTTTATTCCTGGTTTCATTAATCCATTCTGAGAGAGGCAGGAACTTTCTTTTCAGAATCTGTTCTCTAAATTACAGAAAGAAGAATGTTCATACTAAACTGAGAGCAAACATCACAAAAGTTTGATCTTCACAATCATTTACATTTCTGCTTCTTTCCAGATTCTGGGTTAGCACAACTGATAGAGCTGATGATTTGGGATTATTCTCCTGATCTTGATGTGGAGACTAAAGGTTTGTACTTGGATGTTTTCACTTGAAAAAATGTAACTAAAATATATATTCCTGATGATCAGAGTAAATACAGCTTCCCAAAGCTCTCCATTCAGCAGATAGTATGTTACGCTAAAATTGGGATTAAATCTCCATTTAGGCAGAAAGGTCATTGGATGTTGCCAGAATATGCTTGTTTAGCAACAGTCCCCTTTTGCTCACACAGAAACATACACACAGTCTAGAATTAAACCAAGATGGAAGCAGCAGAAATATTGCTACAAAAAAACCCCATTTGCTGGTGTTTCTGCCCTTTTTGCTTTTTCCCCAAAATATTAATGGCTTCTAATTATAAGCTAGCCATTTATTTGGTTGGGATAAGATATGGATCGATTCATGATTACAGATTTTGATTAAGGTCTGACAATCTGAATTTGCACAATGTGCTAAACCAATGGACTGCATGGCTTAGCATGTATGAACCATATCCATTCTATCATTTTAACAAAACTTACCATTATTCTCATGGACAAGATATATAAGCAAGAAATGAAAGCTATTTGTTGACATATGTTAAAGTAAAGAAATAATTAGCTCTTTTGCTTCTAAGTCTTTTTTACAGTTTCATTTCAACAGGTACAATTTGTACAATTATTCTTAAAAAGATCTTGGAAAGAGAAAGTAAGCATGTTTTAATAATAAACCTATCAGTGCAAAGAAAAAAATCTCTGTGGGAAAGCCCCACCCATTTCAAAAGTTTTAAAATTATTACCTAGGTGAAATCATAATCATAATCATAAGTAGTAGTGCTTAGAGGTGTTTTTCAAAAAAGAAGTTAATATTAGGCAAATTCAGATCCTACATTTTAACTGAGTTTATCAGCTCTGTAGACAGAGCCATAGAATCACGATCTTGTAATACTTTATTACTAATCTGAATTTAGATTTGTACTTGTTGCAAATCAGCTGTAAGAACATCCCAAATTTTTCATAAATTTTGCCCATAAATTTTCCCTTGCCTTTTAATAGTTCATGCAACCCGTGTCATTGCCGTCTCTTTTTTATGCAGCCAATCTCATTGAAAAGTACCAGAAGTGTAACTTCTCAAAATTCTGGTTTGCTAGTGCCTTTAAAGGAGCCACTGGAGTAAACCAGTGCTTGACACTCATTGGACATCATCTTAAAAACCACGAGCAATGGCTGAAAGTGGCTAAGAGCTGTCCTGCTGGTATCATAAGAGGAATCACTCTGACTGGCTGGCAAAGGTAACTACATGGTATACAGATCAGTAGATATTATAGCATTATTAGTATATTGAAAATTGGCACAGCACTCTTAAAATTGGTTTGGGCCAATTTTTCATAGTAAATTATCATACATAATCATGAAATCCTAGCTTTAAAAAAAAAAAGCTTTAAATTCCTGATTGTGTTGGGACTATCGTGTTGGGACTTGAGACAAAATTTCCACTTTCTCCATTTAATTTAATGATTGTTTGTATCATTTTCACAACTATCCTTAGTTCCAGATTTCCTAAGACCCAAGATTTCCTTTCATATTGCATCTCCTAATAATTGTATTACATAAAGGTGCTCAGACACACTGGAAAAGCACATTCAGATGTGTTATTTGTGTTAGCTGAAGAAGTGTGTTTTCCTAAAGTTCTTGCAAACTGAGGTACTTCTGCTATACTGCCTCACTAGGCCTACATTTTCTTCTTTAGATATGATCACTTCTCCGTTTTGTGTGAACTTCTGCCTGTGGGAATTCCATCCTTAGCCATATGTCTCCAAGCATTAAAGAATGGTACAGTATGGTTTTTTTCTTCAGTCAGTTAAACACATCCTTAGGATCTATCAGCTCTTTGAGGTAATCCAAACAGGAACTCACAACCATGAGTACTAACACTAACTTTATTGTAACATTATAGTAACAGAATCTTGCAAGTCTAATAACACTTCTCCCCTCTCCGCCTTTATTTTCAAGAGAACTAGGAAGAGTCCCTTCACTCTATTTCCTCTGTGTTCCTCCTCCTGTTTCCCAAAGTTATTCTCACAGCCATTTAACAGCATCACAATAAAAATACAAAAAATATTTTATTTCATTTTATTTCAAGTTTAATAAAGCATACACCCAAAACTAAAAAAAAAAGCCAACGAACTATAAATACAAAAATAAGCAAAAATAAAAACACAATAAACAACAAAAATTATGAACAATCTAGGCATACCCTCTGTATCAAGTTTTAAACAATGTATCAATATTTCAAATAAAAAAAACCTTGTAAAATGCCTTGAAATCTGTGCCAAAGAAATTTTTTTTACTAGTAGAATGCTTTTTCAAAAATAGATACATTACACATCTTGACTCCAGTACTTACTATTCAGAATAGTATTGCTTTTCTAATATCTCAAAATAGGCTCTTAATTCCTCATGCCTAATAACCAAATTTCCTAAAACCAGTAAATTTCCCCATTTTTGGAATGATACGTGTATTAAAATATTGTTCCTAAAGGTTCCAATAACTCACAAGATTAAACCATGCAAGGAAACTTTTGGATTACTTTTGGATTACTAATGCCAAAAATTCTGCATTCCTTTGAAATACCTTTTTCACATCTAATTTAACCCATATTTTTTTAGGTTTGTAATCTATAATAGGCAGCTGTGTTCTTTCACTACATTTAGTACTTTATATGGCTAATTGTTTTATCAATATGTGAGATAACAGACTGGAACCTGAGGCAGTGATAAAGTGGTTTGTAACTCCAGGGAAATACTTCCCTTAAATATTTGAGCCCTATCTTAGATATTCCCTATATGGCATCAAATAGAAAAGATTATCAGATAATTTTAAGCTATTTACATATTTATTTAGAACTTCAGAGACAGATCTGATCTGAAAGAGATTACAGATCCCACATGTTAAAGTGTTTATAGGATCAACATCTTTTCAGCAACAGGAGAGGGATGGGCAAGGTGTATCCAGAGAACTGATACAGTCGCATGTCCAACTGAGGAACATCTGAACAGGACCTTTACTGCAATTATCACCAACATGAAATGAGGTAGCAGGAGCATGTCTGAACACTAATGAGACATTTTTGGCATTCCTCAACTTTCCATTACCATTGTAATAAATTGCTGTACAAGATAATTATCCAATTTTGTTTCCTTTTCCAAATTTTATGCTTAAAAAAGCTCCTCTTTGGATCTTTAAGGTGGCTATTCAGAAAAAGTGAGAGAAGATGTAGAAAAATTACTGGGGCTCTCCCATTTGGAAATAGACAGCTTCATGAGGTAAAAGTCCCAAGTTTTTCATTATTATTGAATTGTTATTACAAATTAAATCTACTCTTACTCATCTTCAAAATAAGGATTTCAGAGTGGAACATTCTAGAGAATTACAACATTTTGTTTTGCCTTAAAATTGTGCCAAAATCCCTTTACTGTGGCATTTCAGGAACAGTTCAGCTCTTTCTGGAAGTAATCCTCCAAAAGCAGAAGTGGTTTGAGATAATACAACTCATAAAACTGTTAAACCACATCCAAAATGGCATGGTTTGAGGGGGAGATTTTCCAAATTTCTCTGAAACATTCCATTATCAAGTTAGTGAGTTTTGCACATCCTTTCTCCTAAATTAGAAGTAAGCAAAGCTGCATAATACATTTTTTAACTTACCTGGAAGGGATTTCCAAGGATAATAGCATCTTGGAGGGATAGTGAGGCCATTGAAAAAGGAGATATAAGGCCACACATTGACATCCTTGTCTTAAATATTTAGCAATCCAATCAAGGTTAATTAAATTACATATAACTAGTCCTTGAGTTATGTTAATTTGTTCAGTAACCATTCAAAGATATAATGGAGCTGAACAAATGGTACTGACCATGGGTCCTTGTAATTTTGTCCATTACAGCATTCCCGTGGTCATTTGATTGTGATCTGGGCACTCAGCAACTGGCTCGAATTTCCAACTATTGCTGTACCCATGGTCATGTGAACACAATTTGTGACCTTTCCTGCTGACTTTCCATAACAGTGAGAAAGCCAGCAGGAAGACAAAGATATGTCTTCCATTTCTGAAGATTTGGTAACATCTGTTCATTGTCATTGGATAGAAAACTGCCATCCATTTCTGCTTTAACAACTCATTTAGAACTCATTCATTCTTCCTCTAAGGATATACTAATGATATTTTATTAGCAGAGACATAAGCAAATATGGCAAGGACATCTGTGCCAAGTGAGGTTTTTGCTACTGAAGTTCTTAATTGTGAGGAAGTCAACAACTATACATTTTTCCTTCTATAAAGATTGATCTTTCTACTGATTAGAGAAGAACAAGGTTTATCCTCTTCCCTCATTTAATAGGTACTTGAATATGACTCAGGCATCATCCAAAAAGGCCTAAATGATCAGGAAGGTCATTCTTTCCCAATATTTTATTAATATATATATTTTTAATTCCCTTTTAAAAAGGGAGTAATTCACAATCAAATGAACAATATAATATTTAGTCATTTACAATGAATAAAATGTTTTTTTCTAGCCACTTATTATGAAAGCTGATGCAGATTCTCTTTTTGAAACAGTGATATCACAGGGACTTTCCCAGGAAATGAAATTCTCTCATTTGTGACTCAGATTGCGTTTTGCCTCAAATCTTCAGTAGATGAACTTTTGGAAAATAACAGGTGAGAAATTATCACACACATTCTTAGATATTCTTATATAAAAAATTGAATTTGTATCTGTATAAAATACAGTATCATTTTGTTATGTATTAAATCACCCAATAAATACATCATGTTTATGTGGCATTTAAAGAGTATCAATATTCTGTTAAATGGTCCTGAATACATGCCTTCTAAATTTTAAATAGAATAAATGGATTTATGTGATGTCTCTCAACTCATTGTTTGTTTTTGTTCATTCATATCAGTCTGATTTTTTAGATATGTTACAGGTTGGTTTAGTCCCTACCACAGAAAAAGAAAGAAGATCCATCCTATAATGATTCATCACTTTCAGCCAGATGCCGTAAGGTAATTCAAGATCTGTGATCTCACGCAGAGTCTGCATTTTTAAAACTTAATTTGGGACAGACAGATGGCTATAAGTCTACACTCTTGTTCAAACCCATCAATACAGGCAGTCCTATAGGCTGAGACTTAAGTGATGTTCTTTAGGGATTCAGTCCAGATTCAATCAGGTTTAGAGCCATAGTTAATGGAACTTATATTATTAGTCATAACAAATATATCTCATCGATTTTGGTGCATCAGCTCAGATATAGTTATGTATGTTATTATAAATTTTGGTCAGCTGACAGAGTCTATAATGTATCAAATTCAGCAAATAGCAAAATATTTCCCTTATTACTTTATTAATAAAAGTAAATTATTCACTGATTCACTTGTATGTGGTTGTATGTGTATATATCAAATAAATAACACACTTAAAGGCAGAGAGATGAATAAAAACAAATATATCCCCTATTTTTGAACTTCCTCGAACTACAGGACTGTTGGAAATCACGAATTATTCGTGGAAATTTAAATTGCCAGCTTAAAAGGTTAAAAAAAAGAATGTTGACTAAGTGCTGGTCCTTCATGAGACGTGAAAGCTAGGCAGAAATGTTAATATTAGAGATAAGAGAATTAGTAGAAGGATGGGCTGAGATAACTAAAAATATGGAATGGGACTGGATATTAGATGTCAGAAAATGATTAAAAATTGAATTGTGGAGAAACAAACACGCATAGGATTGAAGAAAGAAACAGGCTGAGGAGCAGAATCTCTTCAGATCTCAGAATCTTGAATACACAGGAGAGAAAATAGGATTATACAAGAATTAGAAACACGAGCGACTTCAGAGATGAGAAACATGGTGAAATAGATTGTATTTAATCAGATCGCTGAGCCCTCTAGGCAGTATTATCTATATTGACTGCAGTAACTCTCAACAGGCTCTTTAGAGCCAAGTAGAGAGAAATAGAGATCAGCAAATCTTGCACAGTACAAAGGAGAACAAGGTTGCATAATTGAAGAAATAGAGTTGACAAGAAAGAAGCTTAAATAAGAAGGGAACACATTGAATTGAAAAGTAATGGGGAAAGTAATGTTTTAATGTCCTATTTAATGCTGACTATCAACTAAAGAATGAAAACTTCTGCCACATCATACTCCCCTTACATCTTCTCCTATGTGCATCTTCTTTGTAGCACAAGGTATTTTATTCAACATATGGCATCACTTTTTTTGTTTAGGCTTCTGTCCAAATGGACTGTTCTAACAGAAGAATTGCAAACAGCCATGAAAAAGATTTTCTACAGCACTGCTATAGAAGAATGGATAGAAGAAAATGTCCAACCAAGCCTTCAAAGACTTCAAGGAACAGTAGATGATCTGAACTGTGCAGTACAGGAGCTGTCTTAGCATTTTGATACATGACTTTGCTAATTGGAAACTCAACTTTCAGCTAGAATCAAGCAAATAAATAATAGGCTATGTCCAGATGAATTTTAATAAGTTTGGCATTATGATGAAAGTCTGAGGTTATAAGAGATATGAGTCTTCTTTCTATCATGCTTCTACATATTCAGTGTAAAGGTATACACTGTAAAATTTCCAAATTTAAAAATCATGCAGACACTTAAATATTATTAGTATGCTTAAAATATTTCCCCTGAAGTGTGAGAAAAGTTAAGTTTTTTTTCTCAAAGTACTACAATGGTTAGGAAACTTCTAATTAAACAGTGGTGGGACATTCAGGATATAGTAAACAGACTATCTTCATGCGACTAAAAATTTTAAGGAATTCATAAAAAACAAGTGAGGATTAGCATACAGACACTTTAAAAATGGGCTTGTACAAATCAACAGGTTTTTACACGAGATTATAATGTGTGAGAAAGAGAGCACACAAGAGAATCTCTTCCATTTAACTAAGTCGGTTTATACATTGACAAGTAATCTTGCATTTGTTATGCAGTTTCTTGAAGCTGTGCATTTGAACATATAGTAATTTTCGCTATTAAAAGCACCAACTATTCCTCTGCCAGATATTTACTACAGGAAAAATATGCAATTTTGTTAAAGTGACTCTATTTTTAACTTCAGACAGGCACCTTTCCATTTTAAGTATTAAGGTTCATCCAGGCAAGAACTTTAATTAAATAGTATTTTCCAATAAATCAAACTGCCTGGCTAAGATTAGTTTATAACCCAAATGTTTATAAATAAATGTTGAACTTAAGACTTTTTTTCAGAACTATATAAAGGAAGAGTGCCTGTCTTATCCTAGTCAGAGATACCAATCACATTTCCAAGAAGTTGTCAGATTGCTTCCAACAGAATATCTTAATATTGACCCCAAATAACTATCTGTAATGAGTTCTGAGATGAGCAGTGAGCATTAGATTCCCTGTACCAGAACAGGTGACACTCTCATGCCTAAATTTCCTTATGCAGTTCAGGTTCTCTGACCATCTCCAAGACACAAGTCTGTGTTAAATTCAATTTGATATAGAATCATTTATTTTAATGCTCTAATTATAATCTCATTTAGATGGCTATTTCTTCTACTGTATCAATTTCAGTGAATTATTGTCCAGTTTTTAAAAATGCACACATTTGTAGACAGTTCTATTGCTTAATTATGCAAGAAAAAACTTTTAATTTCTAATGCCCTATTGCCAGGAAACAAATATTTATAGAATGGAGTTTATAACTTTTCTTAAACCATTGTTATTTTTTTAAAGCAAGTTGTTTTAAAAAGGAAGCATTAAAATATGTTACTATAGTATTTGAATATCTGACAAGAAATATTAATACTGAGTATGAAACAGTGCAATAATTTTTAAATTATACAACTGAAAAACCACTTTATAAAGCACATCCACTTTCCAATTAACATCTTAACACTTTTCAAATAACCCAACATATCTGAACAAAAATGTCATTTTGACAATTGTTGTTGAACAAGGTTCTACTCTAAGACACTTAGAAAATGACTAAAGTAACAGTTGTCAAGACAATCAATATATTTTGAGAATTTCTAGAAGGGGAGGTATTTACTTTTTATATCTGGAAACCAATGACCCTAACGCCTTTTTAGTTTAATAAAATATACTGGATAAGCCTTTTTGATATTTTTTTTTCTTTTTTTAAAAAAAACCCCTCTAAACAGGAATATCTGACATATACTATTTTCCCCATTTTTAAAATAAAAATCCATTGTTGAATTATCTATTAGACTGGATGTTTCCTTTGAACTGCAGTCAATTTAACAAAGACATTATTGGTACTTGGTCCAGTAGAAAATATAATCACCATCAAACTAATATTAGAAAAACGGATATAATAATGTGAATCATGAGTTGAAAACAAACACACAAGCATGTGCACACACATGCAAACTTTCTTCGTGCTTATCAATTTTAAGGATGCAATATCAAATGTGGTTCCTGTGGAAAAGCTAACAGTAATGTACCGCAAAGGATCAAGCCAAAGATGCATCTTGTTGAAAAGCTGCATTCAAAACATTCAATTTCAGCTCTTTACGTTTTAGAATTTTTTATAGTCACTATTTATTATAGTTTACCATTACAGACTCGTATCACCTCTGTGGGACGTGATTAGAGAGCTAGCCTTTGGTTGGAATCCCATTTATGTCCTTTTTTAGATAGGGAGAACTTAACTACCGTTGATCACAGACTGGTAACCACAAGTTTACAGACTGCCAATTAACTACAAGCAGAAGTCAAGTTTTGTTTAAAATAACCTGGGATCAGGACAAATTCCATGTGTAATTACAGATCTCCTTAATTGCTAAGATAATTAGAAGAGTTTCTGCGCTATGTAACATGCCTCTGGCTTGTGAACTGGTAATGACTTGCAGGTGGGTCTTCTCTGGAGGAGTTCCTGGTTTCTGAATGTTCTTTCCCTTTTGTTTAGGAAAAAAAACAACAACCCAGAATCTGGATGTAGTGCCAAACTGGTTTGCTCTGAAGCAAAAGCTTTTACATTGCTCCTCCTGGAGAATGCAGTTGTTGAGAAACAGCACGCCCCACATTCGAAGTCTATGGCCTCATGATATTCTCGCTGGAGGATTTTATTGAAATTTAAAATAATCACAAGGAGTGCAGAGGGGGAAAGAAATAGGTTCAAGACTTATCAGGAATTAGGTAATCATCTAAATTATGTCCAAATGGTATCCCCATCTGAAAATCTTTCAGTTAAAAGATCCATAGGTCTAGGCCAGTGATGGCTAACCTTTTTGCCATCGTGTGCCAAAAGCAGGGGGAGTGCGGGGTGGTTGTGCGTGCGCATGCCCACACCCATAATTCTATGCGCCCTCCTCCCCCCCCCCGCGCGCCCGTGCAACCCCCCCGTGCTCCTCCCGCTTTTGGCATGTGACGGCATGGTTGACCCACTAGGCCTGTTTTTCGCCCTCCCCAGGCTCCAGAGGCTTTCTAGGAGCCTGGGGAGGGCGAAAACAGCCTTCCCCACACCCCCAGAGGCCCTCCGGAGAGTGGAAACAGCCCGTTTGCTGACTTCTGGTGGGCCCAGAAGGCCCAAAAATCAGCTGGCCAGCGCATGCATGCATGCTGGAGCTGAGCTAGGGCAACGCTCGCATGCCTACCAATATGGCTCCGCGTGCCATCTGTGGCACACATGCCATAGGTTCGCCTTCACGGGTCTAGGCTCTAGAAAATATGGAAGACTTTTAAATTCCTTTTTGATTGTTGCAAATCTCTATGCTTAACATTATACATAGGAGGTTAACAAAAAGTTAGAACTTAAGAATGTAACAGATTCAAGTTTTCTACCATTCAGAAAATTTTTGGTTTCCACATATCAGAGTTCATGTAACTATTTGTCCTTTGCTTGATCTTCATCACTAACATCTGTTCCACTACTCGTTTCAAGGCCTTCATCAATCTGTAGCTCATTCAGTTCAAGGAAACCAACAATGACGTTGGCCACAGCCTCAACATCACTGAGGAAGAAGAAAAAAAATAGGCAAGATTTAATGAATCCAATGCCTACCTGAGCTGGTCACAAAAGTATGAAACTGCATTCATCTAGTTAAGGTAAAACGTTTACTAAAACGTATAGCAAAATCTCTGGCCTTTATTGTTCCCATGTCTGTTTGAAAGAATATCACAGGGTTTTAATGTTAACTTTTATAACAGGGTTATAATGTCAACTTAAATTAAGTTTCAGTCTCATAAAAAATATTTAAACAAAATTAATTAATTTTAAGGATTTTCAAATGCCAATTCACTTCCTGATATATAATTAAGAAATATTACATTAATTTACCTGAAGCACTATGCCTTTCCTGCTAACCTACTGATCTAATGGCTAACTGGCAGGAAACAAGATACATAGAATGTGTGGAAAAATTGTTAAAACACTTACATTACAATAAATGTGTAGCTTTATTTCTTCTGAAGATGAATATAACATTTTTAAAAGGGCCTTAAAAATCAGCTATATGTTCTATAGCAGATATAATTAAAAACCTAAACTCATTTTAATTGGAGAACAGAAAGGTTAACATTTCTGACATCTACACTTCAAAATTTCAAAATAAAATACACTTAAATTCATTCTGGAATAGATTGCAGTCATGAAAATGCCATAACTTTAAATGAGCCGTGGTGGCACAATGGTTAGAATGCAGTACTGCAGGCTAACTCACTGCTCACTCCAGGAGTTTGATCCTGATCTGCTCAAGGCTGACTCAGTCTTCCATCCTTCTGAGGTCGGTAAATGAGGACCCAGATTGTTGGGGTCAATAGGCTGACTCTGAAACCGCTTAGAGGGGGCTGAAAAGCACTGGGAAGCAGAATATAAGTCTTAAGTACTATTGCTATTACTATAACTGTATAACTTTAACCAGAAAATGTAACTTAATGCACAACTGAAGAATTTGAAAAGAACAATAGTAACAAAAGGACAATTGGGTTGTTGAAAATGTGATTGCCAATCTCAGGTTAAATGATACCTCCTAACATACTCCAAATAATGACAAAGGAGAAAGTTCATACATACCTTCTGCAGCCCATCACTGCATTCTGTGTTAGAGGGTGTGAAAATCCAGTGCCAAATCGCAGTACAATTACGTACCCCTTCCCAAAGTAACGAACCTTCTCTTCTTCTACATTCACAGCCTGTATTTCATCCAACGGAACAACCACTATTTGCAAGGAGCAAACATTGAATTGTTAGTAAAATAATGTCAAGCAATGCTACGTACAATTCACACAAAAAAGTAGTAAAAATTATCTGGATTTCCTTGCATGCCCTCAACTGCCTCCTATTAATTTTAGGGCCAACAGAGCTAACAAGCATCGACCCTAGATAGGAGACTTTATGAATTCTTCTTTAGAAAATACTAGCATGAGCACTCTTTTCCCTCCTGCAATTTAGGTTTCTCCTCCCAGCACTTTTGAATGATGATTTGTACATTTCAGGGCAAGAATGGAGTTCATCATTCATGTAGTGAATTTTTTTAAAAAACAACAACAGACTCCAAGAATCTCTCAAACACTAATCATAAATTTAGTTTGTGTAGTGAGGAGTGTAGTGGCTATGTGGTTAGGATGCTGGATTGGAGGTTAGCAAGCCCACATTCACCAGTGCTGCTGTGTGAAGGGATGAGCTCCCATCATTCACTCCAGCTCTTACTGACCTAGCAGTTAAAAACATGCAATCGCAAGTAGATAGATAGGTACCATTTTGGTGGCCACATTAATGGGACATGAAAGGAATTTCTATCTGGGCATTCCCCAGTTAATAGTGATGTCACCAGCTAATCCTTTCAACTAGGAAGTGCCTTGGTATTTTCAACATGAACACAAGCAAGTTTCTTAGTTGCCCTTTCATAACAAAATGATTACTAGCTTACAGACATGCCATTTTGATGTTAATACTTATTTTTTGGGAAAGATGAGTGTATTTTTTTTTTAGAGAGTTAAGATTTGAGGATTTGCTGACAACTTTTCAAGCAGTATAAAAGAGTTGTCCACTTTCAACTGTTACACAGGGAATTCTGTGTTTTAAAGAATTAAATATGTGTGTCTTCAAAATCCTATGATAAATTAATCTACACTATTGCATCGTAAAATTGTACTGCTTTCTTGTGCGCAGATTAATGGAATATGAAGCAAATATTGTCTTAGTAGCTATAAGCAAACTCTTGGTGGAAAATGGAGAGGTTTACTTGTTCATTGTCCAACCATTCTGATTCTTGCAATTACAGCATAAAATAAAAATTGTTTCAAGTAGAGTTGATTGAACTACGGGTGTTTACAAGGATAGTGCCTTGTTCTAGGATGTTTCTTTTACATTCTCATCTAGCTGATAACTGTAATGTTTCCTAGGGATCCCCTTTGAAGTACTAACTTGATCTAATTCTGCTAGGTTTTTTTTTCAAAGTCAACCAAGGTGATCCAAGGGCTTCTACATCATGTAAGGACAAAATGAATAGTAGTTGCAAAACTCTAACTCTGAAGTCTCAGCAACCATTGAAACAACCAACCTACTAGTTATTATGAAAACAAAAATAGTTATTCTCAAAACCAAAGACAACATTGAACAGAAATTTGTAGCAACATGGATTTGGCCTCTGCAGGGTTCTGAAGAAATTGTCATTTTCTTCAGGTTTTTGCAGAGGCAAAACTTTAACCTGCCTAAGCAAGCAGGTTAAAGAATCACAGTTATGATCACAGCTAAATATACCTTACTACAATGTGTACACTGTCCGGCCGCTCTCAGAGGGTCAGATTAGGTAATTGTATCTCTTCAGCCCTTATTCTTAACACTGGTACACCACAGGATTACATGTTGAGTCCCTTACTCTATACTGTTGTCACAACATATACTCTTTATGTGCATGACTGCATTTCCACTCACGCTAGTAATACTATTACTAAATTTGCAGATGATACAACAGTGGTGGGACTGATCTCCGGGGTGGGATGAGTCTGCCTATTGAGTTGAGGTGGAATGGTTGCTTTCCTGGTGTGGAGACAATAACTTGGTCCTTAACACAAATAAGACCAAGGAGCTTAGAGTAGACCATAGAAGGAATAGATCAGACATCCAGCCTTGCTTATCAATGGAGACCGAGTGGAGCAAGTGGCCAGTTTTACGTTTCTGGGTGTTATCATAAAAGAGGACCGACCTGGGGCACTCACATTGCAGCACTGGTCAAAAGGGCCCAGCAGAGTTTATACTACCTGAGACTTCTCAGGAAACAACAACTGAATGAAAAACTGCTGGTGACCTTCTACCACTGCACCATAGAGAATATATTAAGTTACTGCATCTATGTATGGTTTGCCAATTGCACAGTGGCAGATAGGACAGCACTCCAGAGAGTCAACGTCATTGCCCAGAGAATCACTGGTTGCCCTCTCCCCTCTTTGGAAGAGCTGTATAGCTCTTGCTGCCTTAAGAAAGTTCAAAACATTCTTAAACATCCATCTCATCCTGGGCACCCTTTTTTGGAACTATTACCATCTGGCAGACGGTACAGGATAATAAAAACAAGGACAAATAGGCTGAAAAACGGCTTCTATCCCAGAGCAATAATCATACTGAATTCTACAGTATGGTTACTGCAATATCGGGCTTTCAATTTCAATTATACAGAATGTAAAGGATTTATGTATGTTTTTATTTTTATAGTTATAATGTACACTGAAGACGGCATTTAATTTCGTTGTACCATATGCAATGACAATAAAGTAAACTATAAAATAAAGTAAACTAAACTACATATGTCAGGATGAAGTAAATATCTTACTTCTTTCTGTACAGCATGCACTTGTTGCTTTACCTTGTTCATGGCCAGCTCTTGAAAAGGTCAACAGCTTTTTGTAAAGGCTGAATGACTTTAAGTAAACCTTTCCTGCATCTTTCTCAAATATAGCTTCCTGTGTGAAATAAATAAATAAATCATCTTATGAAGCCATTTATTGGATGAGAAGAAAATAATCATAGTTGTCAGACAAGTATAAACATTCTTTTCTGTAACAATGTCAATAATTAAAACAGTCAATATACAATGACTATTACTCCAAACCTCTGGATCATGTAAATAAATTTAGTCTCAGTTTCTCCTTAAAAAGTAAAATCTATAGAATCTCATATTTCCCGTCAAACTCTTTATCTCTCAGTTTCAGAAAAATTTTAAAGTCTGAATCTCAAACTGGATTGTTCCAATTTTGGAATGAGCTATTTCTTACTTGTTTCTGAAACAAACCTTTCTAATTTGTTGAATCACTTCCAGAACAACTGAAATGCCTCTTTCCAAACCAGAAGGGCTTTTTTGATCAGACAAGTTTGAGAACAATCTATTCTGGATTCAACACATTCCATAATTGAATGTTTTGTCTTTCCGCAATTTATTATCTGGCCAATAAAACAAACTTTTTTTGTAAGATATTACAGTACTTACTTCCCATTCCTCTAGGTTTTGTGCAGCTACAAAGAGACAGCCAACAAGATAAAAGAGTTTCCATCCCAGGCTATCTGAATAACAAAATAATATTTCAAATTATGAATACATTTCTAATTTACACTTTTTAAAAATTATTTGTAGGCATTAAAATGTGACTGAAGATAAAAAAATAACAATCACATCAAAACTAAAAGGAGAATGAATAGGAGCAAAGGCTAATTTAAGGCCAGCTAGTGTTAATTACAAATGCTTTCAGCAGTGCACAAAATATTACTACAAAAATGATAAGAAACTGATACATTCCAACTGGTAATAATGTTTAAAACTGGCAATATATAGAACTAAAAGAAAACAGTGGAGAAACTTGTGCAGAGCCTACTGAAGCAAATACTGTGAGCTGCCATGTAAGAGAGAAGGGGAAGGCAAAGACACCATCAACACTTGCTACTGCACTAACAAAAAATGGCCATTTTGCCTCTTACATTTTTATTAGAAAATCAGTCATTCTACATGGGGGGGGCTGTTCATTTAATCAACTTAATATTTTCACACTTCCTCTCTTCCTTGTGAGGTGTCTGGGAAAAATGGAAATATATACACTAGAGTTCAGAACTGCAACTAATTCCTCTTGAGCCCACTAGATAAGGCACAGCACAAATCAGAACATAATGAATTTAAAAAATGGCAGAGAGAAATGTGAGCATGTTTTTTTAAAAAAAGATATTAACAAATAACTAAACTTTTCTAGTGAATTTACCTTCACTATAATAAGCAGCAGCTATGCCAATGGAGGATATCCCTATAGAGAAAAAAGAGAGGAATTAATTTGCAATTTAATTCTACTATTTAAATATCTGATTAAACTATATAAAAATACAAGGTTATGTTTGCACTTAGAGGTCTTTTAGAGATTAACTTCCGAAGAATCTTTTTAAAAAATTTGATTCTAGCTATTTTCTTGAACTCAATACAATGTCTGTTTATCTTAAAAACACCCTGGAAATCTAAATTACGTATCTGGTGCTTTAGAACTAGTTAGCATAAAATATAACCATCACTTTCGGAATTTGTCCACTTCCATCAATTTGATAATATATCTGATCCATTCTAATATTTCAGAGAGTAGTGAAATCTTTATTACACCTGTTCTAGAAGAAAAAGACATTAAAATTCTCTCTGACCTGATTTTCCCACTATTTTCCCTGCTGAACTAAGAGGATTTTGCAAAGGATTAACATATAGTAATGAAAGGACAGTTAGAAATAGCATAGTGCCGACTATTATCTTGTTGAATTATACGGTAAGGACTTCCTGAATCAACTCAAATAACTGTTTGTAATAATAGAATGATTCTGTAGAAGTTGTATTAGAATAACTGAGGGATACTCTCAATAAATACATCCCAGGTCAACGACTTGAAACTCAAAATTCTGATTACAATCAACATGCAAAATCCATCCATATATTCAAATCGTTGCCTAGGATATGGGAACAAGCAGTCTTGTTCTTATACAGTATTTGCTGCAATCTCCAAACCTGAAAAGACAGCAAAAAATTGTCAAAATTGACACTTTTTTTTAATGGACATGTCATTTGAGCTTTATTTTAGAAGTTTGAGAGAAACAGGCTTACCTACAAGGATAGACCAAGATCTGATGCCCGGGGATCTCTTCAAGTGAAGGCGTGTGTTTGAATGACTTTCGACCTGCATATACATCTTTGGCAGCGGATAGGAAGTTACAGTGCCACAAAGCACTCACAAAACCTAAAGAACAAGAAGGCAGGAAACCAACGTTAAGTTATTGTTTTCAAGCAAACTGCAGTTTGGCAGGAACTGTTCCCCCATACAATTGTTCACCTTTCCAGCATTTTCCGCTATCCGAACCAAATGCATCCCTCCCCCAATATGAACAGCACCAAAGCTCTCGTTTTCCACTCTCCAAACCACCAGCAAATGGATAAACTTCGTTATATTCTTTTTAATATTTAGCGTTTTAAGGGTGCAATTAGCAAATGGAAAGTAAGGACGAATGGTTTACTTCCTCCCTTCTCACTTCCCTGCACCGCCAGCAATCCATTCTAAGTAGTACAATCCTGAATAGCCGAAACGGTCCACCGCACTTCTCTCACTCTCTCTACAGCCCTTCAGACGTTACTCTTCCAGACACGTGCTAGTCCCTTAGTTTAGTCCCGGGAGCGTCCCTTTCTTGGTCCTCCCGACCCTTCAGAGAACTGTGCGGCGTCAGGTGCGTCTCCGTCCCGCGGGAGCCGCATCCCCGCCAAGCTCACCTAAGTGACCGCCCAGCGTTTTCCCAAAGTCTTTAGTGCGACTAACGCGATGCCGAAGAACCATAGAACTAAGACAGCTCGCTATACTCAAATGGGCAGCGAGCTTTGAAAAGTAGACCGCGCCTCAAGTTCAATAGAAGCATGCAGTCTAGAGTTGCGCACAACGCTCACTTCCTTTTCCGATTTATTTTTGCTCAAGGCGAGGCTCAGGAATGGAGGTTCTTAAAAAACGAAGAGCGTCGAGAAAACACAGGGAACCCTTGAAGCAATCGTGAACCTTCCTGCCCAGTTTCCTACACCGCTTCGAGTCTTCTTCCCACGTTAGGCAAACGAGCGAAGAGCGCACGGTGGAGCGGTTTTGTCAAGGCGGACTAATAATTTAAAAATTTGTATTTATGTTTTGTTTGGTTGTTGTTGAATAATATTCTTCGGGTTTTTTTTCTTTTTGATTTATTGTGTGTGTTTATGTTGTAAGCCGCCGAGAGTAGAACAATCTATATATTGGGCAACCTTGTAAATCTTTAGTAAAATAAATTCTTGGCGTAT
Source organism: Ptyas mucosa (assembly GCA_012654045.1). Taxonomy (NCBI): domain Eukaryota; kingdom Metazoa; phylum Chordata; class Lepidosauria; order Squamata; family Colubridae; genus Ptyas; species Ptyas mucosa. The sequence goes on from WNWU01000040.1 coordinate 8,231,477, forward strand.
CTGCTATAAATTAGGAGGCATTTACAACGGATTGTTAAATTAATGTAGCTTGGCTGATTTTCACTTTATCAGCGCATTAAATATTTGGATAAGCATTATCAAATGTTTTCACCTATCGGAGAGTTTGGACTAATCATTTCAGCTGCCTTTCAGGCAAAAAAATTTTGGACAAGACGTTTTATCATTAGCAGCAGACAAAAACATGGACAGGAGACAAATGCCACATTTTAAAAATGCAAAGTCAAGAATATTCTTTTATTACTGGAACAGACTTCATTTTAAAAAGGTCCTCTGTTGGCAAAAAAGAAAACAATTTAACTGCACAGTGAAAGAATTCCATAATTATTTCTGAATTTGAGTGAAAAATTTGGGGCAATGATTATATAGGAATGACATTAATGGAAGCATGTAAAACCTATGAAATAACATTAAGTAGAATATTGACAGTTATAAAAAATAACTATTTCTTTAACAGATTAACATGCACACTATGACCAAAGGTATATCTTCCATTCCATTCCAGCCTCAACATTCCCACTGATCTATACAATTCTATCCCTTTGTTCCATCTCTTTGTTTCTAGTTACATCACATATATGAAATGTTCAGTCTGACAGATGTAAGTATTGGTACCTTTATTTGTTTATAGATGTAGTTTATTTACTGCTTCAAACCAGATAATTTTAAGACAGGGTACAAGTACTACTAATAAAATAGTACAATCATAATAATAATGAATACAATACTGTATACAGTAAAACTATTTGGTGTTGATGCACCATCAATACCCAAAAGCCTTCTAAGAAGCCAGGTCTTGTTCAAGGTCATAAGAGTGGAGGTAATCTTTGATTCATGGAATAGAGTCAGTGTTGTCAAATTGGTGGCCCACGGGCTGGATGCATCACGCATAGGCCACACCCATCCCAGCTCTGCAAAGGGGAAAAAAGTTGCAAAACGTCACGTGACGGCAACGTGACACAGCGAGTTTGATACCCGTGGAATAGACAGTTCAAAAAGACGGCAATCATCAGAGAAAATCCCTGCTAACAAGCCCTCTCGTGACTTAACTTTTGATAGATGGGAACTTTTAGCAGGTATCCTTTAACCATTCATGTGGGGCAGGGGTGGTTCTACTTACCTTTACTACCAGTTTGCAACGGGATCATGTGCGCGTGCTCGCTTCGCTCATGCACGCGCCTTGCTTCTGCGCTTGCGCAGATAGCTTCTGATAACATCAGGGTCAGTGGGCGGAGCCTCCCACTGGTTTTACTACCGGTTTTATAGAACTGGTCCAAACCGGGGGCAACCCACCACTGATGTGGGGCCTATCTGTATGCAGTGGTCTCTTAGATTCCCAGGTCCAAGCCATATAGAGCTTTATAGGTAGCAATCAGCATGTTGTTGCACTTGGAAACACAGTTGCCAGTGAAGCTCCAGAAACATCTGTATAAAAGGGTAGTTTTGTGACTTGATCAGTGATCACATGGACACCGCACTGTGGTACAACTGAAATTTCTTGATGGTATTCAAAGGCTGTCTCACATAGAACAGATGATAGTAATCTAGTCAATAGATGGCAAGGCATGAGTGACTGCCTTCAACATGTCCTGTTCCAGACAAGACTGCAACTGACACACCAGCTAGAGCTGAAAAAAGGCTTCTTAACTACAGCATTCACCTGCTCTTTTAACGGTAGCCATGAGTCCAGGAGGATCTACAAATTGCAAGTTTGGTCTCTAGGGGAACATATACATGACAGCAAATGTTTTTTAATTGTAAACTTCCTTAAAGCTGTGGTTTCTGTTTAGAATGTGCAAGCAATCATTAAATAGGATCTGATTCTGTATCTTGCACAACTGCTTAGCTATATTTGCCCAATGGAAACATAAATTATATTGTAACACATCATAACACAAATAGGGAAGAGTTCAAAGTACATGCAGGTGCTGATGGATCAAAGGTTACATTTAAAAGCTCATATATCTAAAATTCTCAAACAAATTAACTTTGAGACATCCTAAACGCAAAAATAAAGAATGCTCTATCAGTTCAATTTGTGGAGTTTGAATTTCTTTTCAACATTTTTAATAGTTGTTATTACTTAGATTAATAGAGCTGCTAATCCAGAAATAATAAGTACAAATTCAGAGGTGTGAATGTTGTAAAATATACATGAGTCAATACAGAAATTAACTCATGTATATTTATACTATATTATACTCGTATACTAGCCTCGTGGGGAAATAAACAAAATTCCAATCACCCATTACTGACCTGGTGTAATCCCAAATTGCCTCAGTCTCTAGTCCGCTGTTCCTCAACCTTGTCAGTTTAAGATGAGCAGACTTCAATTCCCAGAATTCTCCAGCCTGTAATCTAGCAGGCTGGCTGGGGAATTCTGGGAATCGAAGTCCACTTATCTTAAATTTTTACAAAGTTGAAAAACACTAGTCTATTTAAAAAGCTAGGTTTTGAAAGCTTTTATAAGGATAATGGTATTCTAGAGGACAGGAAGAGCAACAAAGAAGGAATAGGTCCCACAATCTGGTAGAACATCAACATATTGACAATTTAGTTGATCGAATAGACAGAAAAAAATTACAGAAGGTGGTCCTAAAAATAAACAAATTTCATACCATACCGAAAACATACATCTTTTCAATTCTGTTGGGACTACAGCAACTGGGAAATGTAGTAATATTTACATTTGCAAACTCACTACTGCAGCACATTGCAATTGTATGACTTCTGGAGCTCCATTAAGCCAAATGTGTGGAACATTCCAAAAGATTACCATTGGCAGGATGTCAGTTTAACTCCAAGCAAGTTTTTTTATAATGTTTGTTCCAGATAAACTCAGTAAAGGAAAAGGCAAGAAAACTGTAAGCTTAATGATTGGTAAGTCCCTTAGTCCAATTCCTTATCCTGGACAAGGTTTGGGTACCCATAACCTCCAACATCCAAAGGACACAAAAAGCTCTGGAAATTAAATTGGAGGATTGGTTAGAAGACACAGGGAAAACACCCCTAAAAGGGGGTGGAAACCTAGAAATAATTAATAAGCCAGAAGGGAGAAATCAGACTCCATCACTTTTAGGCGCCTCACCGGCTGGGAGAACCTGTACTTTTCCAGAGCTGCTTCTGGTTCTCCAAGTATATATATATATATTAATCTTCTCCTCGTTCCTATCACCCATCTCCTCCCACTTATAACCTTGTATGTATGATTATAACCTTGTTGCTGGTATCCTTAAGATTTATATTGACTGTTTCCCTATAACTATCATTAAGGGTTGTACCTTATGATTCTTGACGAACGTATTTTTTCTTTTATGTACACTTGAGACCGTATGTACCAAGACAAATACCTTGTGTGTCCAATCACACTTGGCCAATAAAGAATTTATTCTATTCTATATTTTTTTTTTAAAAAATCATCATCATCATCATCATCATCATCATCATTGCGGGACGATTTTTCACCTTTCTGACGCAAGGGGGCGCTGATCCTCGCTTGAGCCACGCCAGTGCCCGAGAGTACGTGACAGCTCTCAGGTCTACAATGAACGCCGGCGAGCGGCGGGGGAAGGGGGAAGACCAGCGAGACTACCCCAAAATCAGGAGGAAAAAGAAGAGCGGTTTGCACCGCGTTTACGGTCATTCCAGGACGCCCTCCGCCTCCTGACCCCGTTCCACCCCCCCACCCCTTCTCAGCTGGCCGTAGCCGTCCGCAGCGGGGGAGCTCGCGCTCAGTCCTCCTGCTAGGCATGCCCTTTGTGACTTAAGGGAATTCACCGCAAGGTACCGTACCCGCTTTTGTTTCTTTCCCTCTTTCCTCTTTGGCTGCATGTGGGGAATGTCCCTTTCCCCACCCCCGCCCGCGGCGGCGGCACCACCCCTCCCAAAAGGAGATTCCCTCGTTGCGTGGCGTTTGTGACAGCCAAGAGCGCGGAGGACGCCGCTCCTCCTGGCTCGCGTGTCGTGTGCGTCGTCTATCTCCGAGATAAAATGCACCGCTTGGGTTGGCCCTGTTAACTGGAGAGAGAGAGAGAGGGACGGAATCTAATTTTTTTTTAAAAAAAAAAAACAAGCAACGCTTCGACAGGGAAGCCTCTTCACAGAGACCGCAGAAGAAGACAACTATTCTTCTTGGTGTTTGGTTTTAGGAGGAGGACAGGCAGAAGGAACCAACCAACCTACCCATGCTTTTAAACCAGCGGAGCGAAACCTCTCTGCACATTCTCGGTAAGGGTACTGGAGACACAATAGTCAGCGTGTCAGTTGTGCAAGCTGAAAGAGTCGTGCCTGTGCACAGTCCCTGCAATTATTACGCACCCGGGTGGCATTTGCCATTGGAAAGGGTGGATTGATCAAAAGCTAGCCTCTTCTGTGGAATCAGGTGTCCTCCGTCACTGCTATAATAAATCCGTTTATTCTGCTCCTGTAATAAATGCAAATGCTGTGCCCTAAATCCTCAGAGGGATGCTGGGCATTTGCTTCTGTGCATCCCTGCTTAGTCCGTTCTTAAGGATTGTGCGCACTGTGAGAGGGGTCACACATGACTCTTCCATGTAACTTACTGTTGTGGTACTGTTTGGACTTCAGAACTTGAACATTCTGAAATGAAAGAGATCATCGGGCATGTTTGGTGGAGCTGTGACTTGATGTAAAGTGGTTGTGGCAGCACCGGTGGTCAGATGTTGTCAGATTCTGGCATCTCTCAGGGCCATCCAGAAAGCAAGATTGTTGAGGATTGTGGTCCAGCAACGTGAATGGTATGGGCACAGGCCCCACACCCATAGCATAAACAAAAATGTTGGGGCCTTAAGGGCATCAGGGATGAGAAGTTATCCTGTGCACCTGTTGGCCAGCATTAGGGATATCTTGAAGTACTTTTCTTCCATGAGTAGCAGAATTGTCTCGATGTTCACAAAGTGCTGAGAAGAAACTGTCAGTCTTGTGCTTCGGTCTCTTGGAGGAGAATCCCACTGCTGTGCCACATTCAAGAATGACTTGCGGGCATTTTCTATGTTCAATACTGTTTTCATATCTGAGATTTGAATGGCACTCATTCCCATTCTTGAGAAGAAAGGTTTGCTGAACTCCTTCTGGACTATGAGTAAAGCATGAAAATAACCTGATAGATTTAGTTTACACTCATGCACACAGCTTCATGTTTCATCTCATGGTTATTCATGATATATACTATTAAATAAAAGATGGGGGGGGGGATCTCCCTTTTTGCCTTTTGCCCTCTCCTCTCTGGGCTTGAAAAATGCATCTGGCTGTAAAAACACCCATTTGCTTGGGTTCCCATAGCAAAGAAGCAAAATACTTCTATATACAGAGCAATAAAATTGTATATCCTGGAGCTAATCATTGACAGGAAATAAAAAGTATTTTTGTTCGACAGATTTTCCACATCACGAGAGTTGAGAAGGCAATTGCTGTTTTCGTTAGTTCTGCAAAGTGAGAGGATTAAAAACTTCCACTTTTCAGCAGAAATGGGACTGGCAGCTGAGCAGTCAGGTGGTTCCCTCCTTCAAAGTTCCTTATTGGTTCTAGAAAGTCGTCATTCAAAAGAAAGTGCAGAATAGGGCTGAAGAACTGGAATAATAATGAGGGGAATCTGCTACAGCTCTTCTGCTGTTTTTCATTATTCCAGACAGGTGGAAAGCAGGAACACTGGCTCCTTTTTCTGAGCACACCTGGCAGCAACTCAAGAGAGACCCAATTTTGCCAAAATAAAAAGTACCAAAGACAGACCTACCAATGAAGTGTGAAAATTGCACCAAAAAGGTGAGTCTTATTTTTATTATTTATATTGTGCAACCGTCCCAATGCACAGGTACTGGGCAAAAAGCCTTTCACCAGGCTCTCTCTCTCTGAGTCTTCTCAAGGTGGTTATGCTGGGGGAAATACAGGAGAGAACACTAAGTATGTTGTTTTGAGCTCCTGAAAGAATGATACGATGTAAATCTAATACATTCATACATAAACAAACAACCCTGTGTACCTTTTGAAAACAAGCCCAATGGAATTTACTAAAATATATTTGCAGATAAACATGAAGCTTTCTGCTCTTGTGGTGGTTGTTCCTCCTATCCAGAAAGAAATGGGTACTGATAATTAAAAGTAACCTATCTGGACAGAAAATACTTGCTTTTAATCTCCAAAACTTGGCTTATGAATTGGAGAAAAAGAATATAATTGATGGCTGGGATGAGAATAATTTTAAACCAACACTATTATGGAATCTTTTACTTATCATTACTATGGTGTTCAAAGTGCTGCAAAGGAATAAATGTGCATTTATAGCATGAAATGATAAAAAATAGATTGCATTTTTACTCTGTTCAGTTGTCTTCCCTACGCTGCACCTTCCAAGAATCTTAGACTTCAATTTACATAGTTTTTGGCTGGTATGGTCATACTGGCTGGTAATTATAGAAAGATTTGGGAGATACCAGCTTAGGGGAAGTTGCTGTATATTCATGGTTTCTGCATAAATAAGAAATAAATGGCATCAATGCTTTAGCTGTTTAACCTGAGAATTTCCATGAATTTCATGAGTTAACTTCTTCATTTCTATAATGTTCAGTATTGTAATTGACTAGGACAGTACACGGTCCTTTTTGATGTTAGGACCATATAGTTAATACTATTTGGAGAAATTTGGAGACTTTTTTCTTATTGAGTGGGGGAGGGGGAAGAGGAGGGGGACAAGCTCAGATTCTATGTGTATATTGTATGCTGACCTTGCTTTTTGTACCCTGTTTCCCCCAAAATAAGACATCTCCTGATAATAAGCCCAATTGGGTTTTTGAGCGCATGGCAATAAGGCCAAGCGCTTATTTCAGGGTTCAAAAAAATATAAGACAGGGTCTTATTTTGGGGGAAACGGGGTAGTTCTAACTAAGCTAAGTAGCTTATCACAAATGCTGTTCCTTCAGTCTCACCACTTGTGTGGATGGTGTTAGGATTCTATATGGTATATAATGTTAAACCAGTTGTCCAGGCAATATATATATACTGTAACTTTAAGCTGTAAATGTTACCTTCTTGCTGAGTCATGCTGTAATGGGATAATGACTAGTTGGAAGTATATTTAAACAAAGTATTGTAACCTGGTCTGTTAGAAGCTGCTGCTGCTATGAACTGCTACTGCTATTGTGACTGAACTACTATGAACTGCTATGAGCTGCTATTGTGAAGGAGTTGCTATCTGTTGATGGATCTGCTACCATCGTGGTTTGTTAACCAGAGTGAGTTGTTTGGACTGATTTACTGGACTGATTTATTGGTGAAGACTTGGGATTTGTTTACGACTACGCTACTGCTTTTTCCTATGATAAAGTAAACTTTTGCTAAACCAGTTTTCTTATTCATTGCTCTCAACGTTTCCTTGTGCAGTTACTCTGCTGGTTGGTAAAACAACATCAATATCCTTAACAGATGGGGTCTTATCATTTTGTCCAGGTTGTTAAGAAAATCCCTTCTTTTCCCCCTGCCTTTCTTAAACCTCTTTTTGCCTTATGTGAGTGGGACATATTATTAGAAATAGTTAATGTGTACTACGTTGTATTTATCAGGATGAAAGTGGAAAATTTACATTAACCAACTGATCAAATTTGAAAGTTGCTTTCTGTATCATTAAAAATACCGTAGAAAACAACTAACACATAGACTGTTTTCGTTGCTTTCCTTAAAAACAATTAGTGCTGCATCAAATGTAGATATTCAGTTTAATTAATATTATAAATCCATAATGTTAATATAAATTTAATATATTAAACTACAGAAGGATGATACATTCCAGTAACTCTGACATGTTTTTTAAAGAACTTTATGTACATTAATCGAACTAGAACCAAGAGCAACAGGAGGTGCATGGCAATATAAAATGCTTGATTTCCTTTCTTTTTCAGACTTCTGTTGTAATCAATATTGTTATTTGCTCTAAATTTAATTTGACTAGAGTAAGGGATTATTCAGAAAAATATTGGAGGTGAGTAGTAATTAAAACAAAATACTGACAATGTGACCTGATTCCAGGAGGTACACATTTTTATTCTACTTCTTGCAGAAAACAGAGGTTGCCAAAGTTCATTGACTTTAACTACTTTAGGCATCTGTTTTATGTGGTGGATATATTAGGTAAAGGTAAAGGTTCCCCTCACACATATGTGCTAGTTGTTCCTGACTCTAGAGGATGGTGTTCATCTCCATTTCAAAGCGGAAGAGCCAGTGCTGTCCAAAGATGTCTCCGTGGTCATGTGGCCAGCATGACTAAATGCCAAAGGCACATGGAACACTGTTATCTTCCCACCAAAGATGGTCCCTATGTTTCTGGCATTGTTTATGTGCTTTTGAACTGCTAGGTTGGCAGAAGCTGGGACAAGTAACAGGAGCTCACCACATTACGTGGCACTAGGGATTCAAACCGCTGAACTGCCAACCTTTCGATCGACAAGCTCAGCATCTTAGTCACTGAGCCACCGCATCCCTTTTGGTGGATATATTATACATGCAGTTTTTGTAGAGGTTTTAGAACAAATACATCTGTGCTCCCTTTCAATTATGCTGGTCCTTTGTTGTTGTTGTTGTTGTTTTGTAATGAGTTATTTAATTGTTTAGGTTTTGGGACGTAATTTATACTTCAAGAATAATCATCATTTTTGACATGTATGTTTTTTAAATTTTACCTTTGTGACAGTCCTGAGAGCTAACTAATGATTTGGCAAAGGCAGGAACTAAGGAGTTTCATGTTTGAAATCAGCAAGTTGTCTACCTCCCAAAGACCTTAGGAAACTTTTGTTATAGTGGCTGCTAACTAGCAATCTTGTATATTGGAGTTACTGGATCTAGACCTCAGTTTTCATGTTTACTGCCATTGGAGACAGAAAAATACTTAGTCTATTTCCTATCTGGATTTTTTTTCCTTTTATTTTTTTCTTTCTGTTATCCCTTTTGAGATGGCAGCAAGTCCTTTATTTTATTCCAGTGGATTGCTCTGAAGCTAAGTATGGTCAAGTCTGGTTAGTACTTAGATGAGAGACTTCTATTAAATTCCAGGCCTGTACAAAACATTCCAGAAGAAGGCAGCAATAACCCATGATGTTGCCAGGAAAAGTGCAAGGTTGCATCTGCGTACGTACCAGAATTCAAGTTCAGATTGATGGTATCTTTGCCTTAAGTGCACTTTGCCTTATCGGTAGTATTATATAAATTATTAGCCACATACAGTATATTGTTTGGTTAAGTTTTGCTAGATATGTACAGTTCCCATTGGGTGATCCCATGGACATTTTGTTCCATCCTCTTTTATTCTACCTCAGGTGGGTTTGATCAGTGATTGTGTTGTTTCTGAACAAGTGATGTTTTATGCTATGTTTCAGGAATGTAGTAAAAAACAGAAGAATGATGATCCACAAAATGCAACAGTTGATGTTCTCAATTCAAATGATGAAAACAAAGAGGTAAATCCCTTTTAGATGAATCTCTGAATTGCATTGCTCCCCAGACAGTTTAAATTAATCCTGACTAGGCATTTCTGAAGGTGGCTGAAATGAAGATAACCCCTTCCTCCATTGATTTCAGCATTTAGTTGCAACATATTCTTGTGATTTGCAGCCAGATGCTGCCAGCAGTTTGATAAATTCTAGTGCAGCAGTTAGATTTCTGAATGCTAGACTATTGAAAAAATTATAATTCTGAAGAATTCCCACCATACTACGATCCTGATTTTCCTAATCATACATTTCATTCTAATGGTTTGCTAAAGATTAATGAAATTATTCTGCATTTAAAGGAAGCTCTTTGGAAAAAAGCATACCCAGAATCCAGTGGTAATATTTAATGCAGTACAAATAATCTTTCTTAATGACTTCACTTAATTTGCAATGTAAATGAATCTTTAAAGTCACAGGAATTAGTCTCAGTTCACTGTTAAGATCCTTCATAATCTATATATCATTCACAGAACTATTTGCTGTTGTGGAGAAATATGTGACCAGGTGGCCTAAGTAAATATTTTCTTGCTGCCTTTGCTCACTTGCCTCTTGCAATGGCCCAAATTTATGCCAACTGCAGTTTTTGCCTCCCTTTGCTCGGGCATGCGGCCTTGATCTTCTCTTTAGCCTAGTGTGAGATAATGTTAAATCCTCCTTTGCTGTATCAGAGTTAAAGTGGTCTTTTCCAAGGTCAGCTTCAACATGTGTAACTTGGCAGCTTTGGAAGGAAGTGCGGTGGGAACAAAAGCCACAGAGACAGGATAGGGATTGGTAACAGAGATAGCCAATTGCATACTAGTGGAGTATGAATTGATTGAATTGAACTGAACTGAACTGAACTGAATAAATGAATTTAAGGTTTCTAACCATTCAAGGATTGGGGGAAGAGAATCTTTCAAATTGTCATTGGAGAAACGTTGCTAGGATTTTATTCAAAACAGACATTGATTATGTAGCAGAGAAAGAGGATTACTTTGAAAAAGAAAGTAACCTTACTAAGATAGGATCTTAGCCTTCATCTGAATAATAGCATTCAAATTATAGAGGTGAAACCAGGATGAAAACTTTCCACTTTGCTTTTCACTCAACCAGCCAGTTTTTTCCCAAAAGCTGGGGGGAACCTAACTTTGATTAAAGTGGAGGGAGTAAAATTAGAGGACCTACAGTTTTAATTAAGGGCTGTCCCTGCTTCCCCATAATTCAAGTGTTACAGACAGAACACTTACCTATTGTGTGGTACTTAATCGTTCATTACTTCTTATTTCAAGAATAACTGCACTATGTTCTTTTTTTATTTCATCGTTACATTTTCTTGATGGATTTTTTAAAAATTTATTCATTTCCAGAAAAGTGAATTCCATAAATTGGCTAATGCTAAAATATTCCTTAGTGACTGCCTAGCTTGTGACAGTTGCATTACAGCAGAAGAAGCAGTCAAAGTTTACCAGCAGAATCCAAATGAGTTCTTCCGTGTACTGAACCTTAATAAGGTAAAGGGGATGATGTTTATATGCTTATACATGCCCAGGAAGTTTTCTGCCCTAACATGTCATTCTAAAACATAGTGGTACATCCAAATTCTTGTTTTCTTTACTTTGCCTTTCGTTTCCTACTTTTAGATTTTATCCTCCGAGATCTTTCCTTAAAAGCTGTTCTCAATTTTTCGGTACTTCTTTCCATACTCATATTATAGCCAAACATCTGTTACTCCTTATATTCAAAACTCTTCAAATCCATTGCTTCTAATTAGTGACTTCTTAGTGCTAAAAAGAACAGTGTTGCTAATGACAATCATCTTTTTCCCAGGCATACGATTTGGATGGTATTTTTTAAATTCCCTTCTTTTTTTAAATACCATCCATCCAGTTTACCACTAAATCTTCTGGCATCAAATTTTGAATAATTCTAAAGTCTACCTTTTTATTTCAGTGCCAAAATCCTGCTTTTCTTATTTCTTTTTGTGTTATTGGACAGATGAACAATTGATCTCATTTGAAATCTTTTCCTCTCTTTCTCCTTGTTACTGCACAACAGTTTGTTTTCCTTTTTAGCCTTTACCCTGCATCCTTTTTTCTTCCTGCATGCAATGTGGAGGGCCTTACCCAATCAAATCCTTTCATTTGTTTACTTTGCCCTACCTTCTTTCATTCAGCACACCCAGGCTTACCTACTTCTATTAATCCACCTCCTACTCCCTCTTTCCTTTTCTAATCCAAAAAAATTCCTTTCCTCCCCTACATTGGATATATTTTTTCTTTGGCCCTACCTCTATTCAGAAAGCTCATTTGATTAACCTTGTTAAATTATTGTTTATTTAAGATTGAAGGGGGGGAGACCTATTCTCACTTTACTTTTTGATTCCTCACCCCACCCCATTTTCTTTTGCTCTCTTTGCTATAGTTTCCTGTCTTTAAATGTGAATTTGTGAGCAGGTTTTTAGTTGTGAATATATCTTCTGAATGTTTTACACATCTTCCAATGCTGGGATTTTATTTGTTTTCTATTATTATTTTTCTTATATGTTATGTTGTCCTGATTTGCCTATTTATTTTTATGGGGATGTTTTGTTTTTGTCTCATTCTAACTCAGAGGTTTAATTGCTTTAGTAAGAATTGGCACCAGATGTAAAAAAAACCTAATTAATTTCTGTATGAAGCAACATTGCCTGATGTAAGAAAGCCATCTCTTGTATAAGCTACATTCTAAATGTTTGCACTTAACACACCCGTGTGTTTTATTTTGCTTTCCAGAAGTGTGATACCTCAAAACACAAAGTATTGGCAGTGTCTATATGTCCTCAGTCCTTGCCTTATTTTGCTGCTAAATTCAATCTCTCAGTAACAGAAGCAGCTAGGAGGCTTTGTGGCTTCCTCAAAAGTCTTGGTAAGTTTTTCTACCAGATGAAAAAAGAAAGGAAAGCTGAAGACAGCATTAAAAACAGTTGTTGTTTCTTTAAAAAAAAATTGTTGCTTCCTTAGACATTTTTTATAGCATGTGTGTCAGAGTACAGCCAAGGATTGCAAAATGGTTGAGATAAGTGAGCTGTTTATGGATATGACCACAAGTGTTATAAATGGGGATATAATTAGGCAGTTAAGGCAGTAGAGACAAGGCAAGAACACATACAAATCTTTTCAGTGTGTTTTTGTTCATAATCAAGGCATCTAAAAGTTTGCACAGAATAAAAATGTCTAGTATAGAGTTTTAAATCTTTCCAAGAATTGCACATCCCCTGGAGATAGTCAACTGCCATGGAGAGGATTAAAGGAAAAAACCAGGATTGCATCTACTTGCCGTCTTTATCCAAAGTTCTAGGCATTTGGGCTGACACCTGGGAAGAGATCTGCATGCTTCCACCTTGATTGTATGGACCTTGCCCACAGCATTTGCCTGGGGAGAGATGATATAGTTACAACCTATATTCCAGGGGTGTCAAACTTGCGGCATCACCAGTAGTGGGTTTCACTTACCTTTGCTACTGGTTTACAAATGTGAGCGCACAAGCATGCACAGTGTCCATGATGACGTCCAGGCGGGTGGGCGGAGCTACTCGCCACTGCCGCTACCGGTTCATCCAAACCGGGTCGAACCGGTAGAAACTCAGCACCGAACATCACGTCATGACATGACATATCACGACTTTTTCCCACTTAGCTAAACCCAGGGTGGGCGTGGCCAGCACGTGACTCATCTGGCCCGCAGGCTGCTAGTTTGACACTCCTGTTCTATTCAGTCTGGAAGGGGACATCATTTGAATGCAAGAACAAAAGCGATCTTGATACACAGACATTCTTTTACATAAATCAATAGTCTCCTCAGCTTTAAAAAATATTTAGTATACTGCTTGAAGGAAAAGAGGCAAAAGCTACCGTTAATTCAGCTATAAGTTGGTATCCTAGAAAGCTGTGGCATAGGAAAAGAGGAAATTGTTATGAAACTGAAGATGTGTTGAAAGCTTGTGTTCTTTTTACATTTTACCTAGTGGATGAATCACTATTTTAAAAAAATATATATCTTGCCAGTGAACTTACAAGATCACCAATTCCCTACCCTAGCTGCAGATGACTAAAAGTCATACAGATTTGACATGGGTTTTCAGCATCCAAAAATGTGCATACAACACAATTTCCGTTTTCTTCAGAATTTAAATTGAGAAGATAAAGCACAGCAACAAGCACATCTCCATTTCAAAAGATATTGGGAAATAATTGGAAACTTTTGCTCAAGAGCTACTGTCAGGCAAAACATAATACTAGGCATAAAAGGAATAATATATGGTGTATATTTTATCTTAGGGCAGCTTCGAAATGTTTCCTGCAGTTTTGTCCTTCAGAGCATAGCATCTCTTTAGAAAAATGCTTTATTTATTGTGGTCCTCCACAATAGTTGCCCATGCCCTTTACTTTTGAAAGTTGATCTCGTGACTATGTATATTCTCCATCTTTGAGTCTTTTTTCATCCTCCATTGACCTAATGAATGATGATGAATCCACATAGGGAATGAATCAGTGGTGGGTTGCCCCGGTTTGCACTGGTTCTATAGAACCGGTAGTAAAACCAACGGGAGACTCCGCCCACTGACCCCGACGTCATTGAAATGCTTGCGCAGAAGAGCACACATGCATGTGAGCAAAGCAAGCGCGCATGTGTGATCCCGCTGTGAACCGGTAGTAAAGATAAGTAGAACCCACCCCTGGAATGAATGGTAGGAAGGAGAGTAGAACAGCAGGAAGTGGGGTAGGCTACAGGAACAATGTATTTGAAGGTTTGATCAAATTTCTTTAAGTCTACATATTCTGTAGACTTAAAGATTATCTTTTAGGCTGCTTCTTGGATGGGTGGATGGAGAGGTTCCATTTAAATCTTTTCCATGTGAAAATAAAGGTTCCACGTGAAATGCAGAGGACACATGCCAAAAACCAGCATTGCCTAGAGAAAAAAAATAATTCAGTTCTGTAATTGATCTGTTCTCTAGGAGTGCATTATGTCTTTGACACCACAATAGCTGCTGATTTCAGTCTTCTGGAGAGCCAGAAGGAATTTGTGCAACGGTACCGCCAACAGAATCAGGAACAACATGTTTTGCCAATGTTTTCTTCTGCCTGTCCAGGTGAGAAATCTAAATTCATACATGCTGTAATTTACTTTTCCAATCTTTGCTGTAATGGGAGATGAGTTCATTCAATAATGATGGAGACTGGTTTTCCTGAAGTGTGATTCTCTCAATTGGCTTGCTTTAGTGTTGCATCTATGTGTTGGGAAATTAATTTCTATTTTAAAAACTTAGCAACAAAGAAACTTCTGTTTTCCATTCAGAAGATTGGTATCAGTTTTAGTTCTGTAATAGTGCTTGTCAGCTGGTAGCAAATAGTAATAGCAAATTCTGACAGAGGGGACATCCTATTTGGTTCGTTTTTTCCCATTCTTTTCTCTCCGTAATGTTACTCTTTCATGTTACTATAATATTGTTTATACATGTCAACATTCCCTAGCTTTCTTGTAATGGAGCATTTAATGAATGTGGTTACAAAAGTAGACTGATTTCCTGCCACTTCCCTATGGTTTTCTTCCCATTTTTTTTAAAAAAAGCATTGTTTTTCAATCCTTTGCATTATATTTGCCTCTAAGATCACTGATGTTGCCAAAGCAATTCAAACAAAAAATAGAACAGTACAGAATAGAATACCGAATTGTTATCTAGAATAACAATACAGAAATATTTTAGCATATGGACAGAAACCACATGTAGACAAACTACTATATACTAATTTTCAGGAATGTGTCTTTGGACATCATAAACAGTAAGAGGAAGGGAAGGGAGGGAGGGAGGGAGGGAGGGAGGAAGGAAGGAAGGAAGGAAGGAAGGAAGGAAGGAAGGACGGACTTTAAAACATATATTATATCCCTTCTAGGTACCGTAAATTCTAGGTAAATTTTGAGCCAAGACAGAATGGACAAAAATGATCAAAGAGGGCCAAACAATTTTATGAGATATATATGGCAATAACACTCAAATTCATAGACCATTCCACATTTGTTTTATTTTAGTATAGAACTTTATAAGGCCACAAAATCCTAGAAAGACTGGGTGGTGCACTGTATAGAAAGAACAACCATCACATGCAATTAAGTGCAAAATACAATTAGTATTCTACCTTACATTTTGGCTGGCAAGTAAATAGTTGCTAAGCTTGGAACGGGTGAAAATGGATGCTTCAGGCATTACTACTGCAAAGCGTCTTGCAATTTCAGCTGGATATATGTAAAACATTTGCTTGAAACATTCAGCTTTTTGACATTCTACAGAACCAAATTGTGATTGTTATCAGTTTGTCCAACAGAAGTTTCAGCTGAATTTTGCACCTTAGCTGTAAGACTGTTATCAGAATAGCTGAAGTCTCTATGTCTATGCCTTTCCTCCTCTCCCACTCTTAAGTTAGCACTGGGAGTCCTCATCTCTTTCTCAGTCAACTCTTCTCCACTCCAGTTGGACTGAGGCACAGCTCTGGCTGGGAAGAATGGCAGCTTTGGTTGAAAGCACACTGGACATCCGGTTGTGAATGGCAAACATTGACTTTGAACAGCAGAAGGGCTGTATTTCTATATGGTAACCAGGAAGTGTTCTGGATCCGGTCTTCAGCTTTTCCATAACTCCAGAATTTTCTGGAGTTCTGCCTTGGAGCTGACTCTGCAGAAAAGGTCTGGGTGCTTGTTTCAATAAAGATAAATACCTTCTGGAGCCTGTTCCTTATACACCAAGGCAGTCTGTGTGATCATGCAATGGCAAATGTGTGAAATTGCAAGGCTAGACTTAATACCCTGAACTCTGCTTTTCTTCTTATCAAAACAGATACTTGGAGGTCACTCAATTTACAGAGTGACTCATGCTATAAACTGGTTCACGTCTCAGCTCATTAAACTTTGCTGAGACTTGTTTGATCAGAAATTATGAGACTTGGAGGCTCTGGAAGCTCACCTTTGATCAGATGAATTATTATAAATGATTTTGGGGACCACCATCTTTGTTTCAGGGAGCCACCGCTGCATTACACATTATATTTTGTTTACATAACTTGTTAACAAGTTATTTGTTTCAAAATAGTACCAGTGTATTACAACAAAGTTATTATACATAATACTTTTTTTTCACTCTCTGCTAAGAAGCGTTCTATCTGTGAATGTGAAAGCACCAGGAATTCATGTATGTGTAGATATGAGGGGGTGAAGCCAAAAAAAGACAAGACAGGATAAGGAAAAGCAAGTGCATGTTCAGATAAGTTTGGACAGAAGTGTCAACCGGTTGCTGTGGCTTACCCTAGGCTTTCAGAAGGGAACTAAGAAGATTTGCAAATAGAGAAGAATAAAGTGACATTAGTTTTTCCAGATGGATTGAAAATATCTTCGTGGCTTCTTCTGACACGAACCTTAAGTAGAGCCTTTACTGAAGAAAGAATCACATCCTCTAAGAATCTTTTTTGGTTGTGGTGACTGGAGGGGAAAAAAAGACGATTGAAATTTTGCTTCCTAGGAACTGAGCCAGTTTGCAATATAGTTTTTCCTACATCTCTTGCCCTAACTGGAATTCTGAGTGGAATGCCATTCAGTGCAGTGGAGAATACTTGCCCCTCCAGCAATTTGTTGCTTTTATTTCATTATATACCGTATATACTCGAGTATAAGCCGACCCGAATATAAGCCGACCCCCCCAATTTTACCCCCCAAAACTGGGAAAACTCATTGACTCGAGTATAAACCGGGGGTGGGAAATGCAGTGACTACTGGTAAATTTCAAAATAAAAAAAGACTGGTCAAAAGTGCGAGGACCTGTCAGAAATCACTTTTTTCAGCCCTCTGGGTAGTCCTTTTGTGCATATGCACTACTCAGAGGGCTGAAAAAGCAATTTTTGACTGGTCCTCGCACTTGTGACCAGTCCTCGAACTTACGACTGTCCTCACATTTTACGTTTTTGCCCTATCTTGTCACCATGGTGAAGAGAAGCAGTTGTGAAATGAGTGACATGGTTTTAAGAATGCTGCACGGGCATAAATGTGAGGATGGTCATAAGTGTGAGGACCAGTCAGAAGTGTGAGGACCTGTCAGAAATGACTTTTTTCAGCCCTCTGAGTAGTCCCTATACACATATATCACATGACCAGCTAGCCACGCCCACCCAGTCACTGGCTTGATCTAATTTCAGGCAAGTTGAAGCCTCTGTTAAGAGATACCAGGGCTGGGCAAATGTGGCCCTTTTACAACCTGTGGACTTCAACTCCCAGAATTCCTGAGACAGCCAAGCTGGGGGAACCCACTAGCTAGCAGCCAATTACAATCAGCTCTCAACTCAAGCTCAGTGCACATGGGATCTCCCTAAACATGAGGATTTCTTTGTTTCTTTCTCCCTTTAAGCCCCCCCCCGCCCGTTTTTGCTTCCAGGGGGCTGCAGAGAGTCTTGCTAGGCACCCCCCTCATGCCCCTAGCAAGCCTTGGGAGCCAGTTGCAGGGAAAAAGTCATTTTTTTCGAATATAAGCCGAGGGGGCGTTTTTCAGCCTGAAAAATGGCCTGAAAAACTCAGCTTATATTCGAGTATATACGGTAGTCCCTTAAAGGATAGTGTTATGTAGGAAGATAAAAAGAAATCTAAAAATGATGTTGCAGAAGTTTCAGATCTGGGCTATAAAAAGACTTGAAAAAAATTGGAAAAACCACATTTCTGGGAAATATTATTGTATGTCTTGAAAATATTCTTGCAGCCCTGAAATATTTGCAGAAAACATTTGGTACTGCAGAAGCAAAAGACGATAGCCTCGCTGATAGCAACAGCCTGCCTTCTACCTATTTTCCTTTCTCATTCATACATAGCTTTGTGTGTGGCCTTGTATAGTTGAGGCTGCTAAATCCAGGCACCAAGCTTGGTACTCTCTGCCCTATAATTTCAGGCACTGCAGGATGCTAATTACTGGCATTGAAGAGGAAGAAAATATCTTTGCTGAAAACCTATGGCAATCATTTGGATTTTTCTAAACATCAAGCCTGGAAATAATATTGCAAATGTAAGATTTTCCTATGAATCTGGCAGTCATCGTTTCTATAGCTGATAGTTCTCTGGAGCAAACACATTAGTCCAATTCTCATGTAACAATCCAAGTCTGGAAAAATTTCCCCAAATTCATACTTTCTTCAGCCTGGTGATCCTTTGGTGATGTGATGTTGAGATGTCAGAGAACAAAACTAACTACACCCACATGGCTTGCTGGAATAATTTCTTTCTTTATTATCAATTCATCATGATAGTGATACAGTATTTTTGAAAGATGGCTTTGGGTTCGTTTTTTTTAATTAAATTTTAACTGCTTTGGTTAGGAATATTCTACTCACTTCAGACCCTCTTTTACTAATTTTGCTTGTGCCTTCTAGGCTGGATCCAGTATGCAGAGAGAGTCCTGCCTAGCATGGTAATTCCACATATTTGCACTGCGAAGTCACCACAACAGATCATGGGTTCCCTTGTGAAGAATTATTTTGCCAGACAGCAGGTATGGGTTTGCAGTTTCTGATTTGGTGGCTTCAAACAGTTTTGAGAGCAAAGTGTTCTTTTCTCATTCTGATCTTAGATCCTCATTCCTGGTATCATTTTACAAAGGGTTTTATCCATTTAGTGAAGAGAGTCTGGCTCTAGTAAATACTGTATGAATGTTTGAAAAGCCTTCAGCCAACTTGGAATCCTTCTCTAACATCAGCTTGTACTCCTGAGCTAGTGGGCGTCTGTTAGCACTCATCCCTTACTACTAAGTCATCTTGAGTTTAAATGAAACGTTAGAGTGTGCATGTGAAATCTTCCTGATAAAGGGCAGCACTGATTTACTTATCTGCTCTATTTTGGCTCCTTGGAAGATTTTGGTGCCAGCATTCCAGAATCGCCACATCCCATATAAGCAAAGACCTATATATAAAGAACCCTGGTGGTGGAGTGGTTAGAATGCAGTATTGCATGCTGACTCTGCCCACAGCCAGGAGTTCGATCCTGACCAGCTCAAGGTTGACTCAGCCTTCCATCCTTCCAAGGGTGGTAAAATGAGTACCCAGATTATTGGGGTCATATAAATTTAATAAATGCCTAAAAGTACAAGCCATAAATTGTTCTGGATCACAAAAGCTGCAGTCTAGTACACCAGCCACTGCAGGAAGGGTTTTCATTTATTCACTTTTCCATATATATTCTGCCCCTTCAAAGTAGATAATTCTCCAAGCAAGCTATAGATTGAGCACGAGGAAACATATATGGAGGCCAACCAGGATTAACGGAGTCTAATTTCCAATCTAACAAAATCCATATTCCAATAGAAGAGAATATCTATAGCTCAAGATTGAACTGTGGACTACTTGGTGCTCTCTGAGCTCAGTTATTTGCTTGCTGATGTTTCATGACCCAACGTCATGGTAACGTCATCAGTGCAGACTGATAATATTGCCTAATTAGGCCATGAAACATCTGTAAACAAACAGTCAAACTCAAGAGCATCAAGATGCCCACAGATCCAAATTCTGTAAGAAACGCTTTCTGAAAAAATGTTGCCCTGTATATGTGTATGTGTAATGTATTTTCTTTTTTTCTCTTTTTTTTCCATTAGAATCTATCCCCTGATAAAATTTTCCATATCATGGTGGCCCCTTGCTATGACAAAAAGTTAGAAGCATTGCGAGAAGACTTTTATACCCATTTGTATAACTCTCAAGATGTAGATTGCGTTTTAACATCAGGTAATATCTTCTTTACAATATACTGCATTTTCTTTTACTCAAATTTCTTTTAACAAGGACATTTTTTTAATTTTATTTTTTATTTATATGCCGCCCTTCTCTGGAGACTCGGGCAGCTTACAATGCTTTAAGCAATAGCCTTCATACTTTTGTATATTTTATACAAAGTCAGCTTATTGCCCCCACAACCGGGTCCTCATTTTACCCACCTTAGAAAGGATGGAAGGCTGAGTCGACCTTGAGCCTGGTGAGAATTGAACTCGCAGTAATTGCAGGCAGCTGGATATTAAATGCTGCCTTAGTAAGAGGCATTAGCCTCCTACGCCACTCAGGCTCTTGTACGAGGACCTACAGTCATGTAACAGTATGGTTGGCTGGGTAGATATGATTAAGCATTTTAAGAGAAGAGGAGAAGGATTGGCAGCCAGGGTAGTTTACATTTTGAAATGTTGTAATAACAGTCATATTTTTATCTTTTATATTACATTCTGTTATTTTGGTGGTCCGCTAGACATATATAGGAAATATTTCTGTAAGATTTGCCCTGATTATATATAAAATAGACAATGGGGGAATGCACTTGTAATACCAAAAGGATACATAGATGCTGAATTTGCTCTTCCATCCTCTCACTCTCCCCTGGGAACGTAACTTCCTAGAATCTTCATGTGCCACTTTTCCATGACCCCAAACTGAGCCTGGCTGGGACAAATGTATCACTGTGAAGTAAGCTGTGATTGAGAAGACTGTCATATTTCTATGCTTCATATTCTTTACATTGAAACATGACAGAGTCAGCCCTATCATTGTTTGGCTACCTCACCTGAGGGAAGAATCAGTTAGAAGCCAACTAAGTTCAGACTTAGCTAATATTTGGATGGAAGCCTTCTAAGGACCCTGAAACCTGTTTTCCAGATGGGAGAGTAAAAAAAAAACCTGTTCTAGAAAAAAAAGAGAATTCTCTTGAGAATTCACCTTGTTTCATATTTAAGAAAGTTTTTTTCCCCCCGTACAGGTGAAGTCTTCCAAATGATGGAGCAAAGAAAAATATCATTGAAAGAAATAAGTGAGGTGTCCTTTGATACCTTGTAAGTAGCTTTGATGAGCTTTTTGTTTCATGATTCCTTTAAAAACTATCACCTTACGCATCTCGATCAGATGAAAGCATTTCAGAAGCACAAATATCAATTATTATGGCCTTCGTATTATGCTACATAAAGTGATGATTCTGTTAAAAATTGGTTTCTTTCAGCATGCCATCCTTGTAAAAATTATTTGCCAATCCAGATATCCTGGTTATATTTGGGTAAATGGACTGAACTGTCCCCCATCCCCATCGCTTTTCTTGTTGACTGTCCTGTAGCTCTCCATTGCAGAACCAAAGTATTAGCCAGCTTCTTTGTTCCCTTTGTCTTATTTACCAGCAGAGACAAGAAGAAAACAATGAAGCAGCCAGCAGCACCTCCCTCCCTCCCTCCCTCCCTCCCTCCTTCCCTCCCTCCCTCCAACATATGAGTAGATGACATGAGCCAGATGGGAGTTCAGCAGTTCCCATCCAAGTGAAATATTGATGTTGCCAGATAGGTTTACTTCTGCTAATGTGAGAGTCTATAACCCCTGACAGAAACACTACCATATGCCCTGAATTGTAGTGCAGAAGCGAGAGTTATTGTTGTGCTATTTGCAGAGATGATGGAGTGGCATGCCCAGCATGCAGTATTGGGACACATAAGCTTTGCTTTGTGGGGTTGACACTGGGCCTACATGCCTGTCCTGAGGTGCACTTGCTGTAGAAGCATAGAATGTTTATCATAGCACATAAGTGGGAAGCCTCCACACTGTCAAACACTGTATGGCTCGCAAGCAGTAAAAACTGTTCTTTCAGAAGACAAATTGCTAGAAGTAGCATTTTAAAAACATCTTAAGTATTGCTTTAAAATCTAAGAATTATATTATGGTGGAAGCCTTTTAGGGTTAAAAGATTTCCACCATAATGTAATTCTTACAAAGCTATACTTAAATGTTTTTAAAATGCCACTTTTAGCCTTTTGTCTTCTGAAAGAGAAGTTGTTACCCATTTTATTAGAAACGACAAATTTGTCATTTAGTCTACAGGAAACCAAACAACTAGGGAAGAAAAGATATGCTTACAAGATCAAATGGAAGATAAATCACAAACACCATTCACAGCTGCAGTTATCTGTTAACTTTTATCATTTGTATGCTGTTCTTCCAAACTAGGATTTGTCATGCATACATAACAATTGTTTATTCCAGTCCAAGGCTACAGAAATGCACCTATCCACATAAAATAACTATGGGTGGCAGAAGTTTTTGATTCTCTTATTGTGTTAAGTGGGGGCATGATGGTTTAGCAGGTAAACACACTGAGCTTGCCAGCTGGAAAGCTGACAGCCCGGCTTTGAGAATCTGAGTGCCCCACAACAGGGTGAGCTCAATGGTTACTTGCCCCAGTTCCTGCCCACCTAGCAGTTAAAAAGCAGGTATATGTGAATAGATAAGTAGGTACCATCTCAGTGGAAAAGTAACAGTGTTCTGTGTGCCTCAGCATATAATTATATTGGTCACATGACCATGGAAAGGGTTTTCGGACAATGCTGGCTCCCTTGGCTAGGAAATGGAGATGAGCATCACCCCTTAGAGTCAGATACAACTGGACAGGGGAAGCCTTTGCCTTTTTATGGTTAGGTAGTATATTGTAACTGTTGATGCACAGATATGTGCTAAAGTCTACAGTGCATCCTTCCCCAGTCTAGATATGCTGCACTATAGCTCCCATAACTCTCAGCCAGCATCAGCCTTTTGCCTGGGAATGATAGCATAGTCAGGCAGGTTTAAGGGGTTAAGGTTGCCTTTTATACAAAGTGACCTTGGTTTTCCACCTCTTCACTCTCCCCTTATTGCTTAACAGGTTTGGTGGCATAAAAGAAGAACTAAATCGGCACGATGGAAGATCAGATGGTTACCTAGAGCACATCTTTAAACATGCTGCCAAGGAGCTATTCAACACTGAAGTGAAGGAGCTTACCTACAAAATATTAAAGTAAGTTGCTTAACTAAAAGTTAAGCAGAAAGAGAAAATAACTGCTTTTCAAGCCACACATACAGGTAGTCCTCAATTTATAGTAATCGGGAGCAGGATGGTCATTGTAAGTCATTGTGATCATAAAGCAAGATGTCATGTGAGCGCACCAATTTCAGCATTCATTCCCTGTTGCGGTCATTAACTGAGAATCGTGGGTCATTAAGTATTCACTCCAAGACTTTCTGGGCTTGGTTCCTCCCAGCTGTGAGCCTCAGTAAGTTAGGGAACTGCTTCCAACTTCCCCCACCCGCCTATCTCCCCCATGCATCTGTGCTCTTTTGGCCACCCTGCATCCTGTCTTACAGGGCGGCAAACAGCCCCAGAACCTCATGGTTCTGGAGCTGCTTACCACACCCCAGGAAACCTCAAGCCATCCAGCCTATCCCAGCAAACCCCAGCAAGCATTCATTCACCCAGCTGCCTTCTCTCCCAGTTCCCCACGCCGACTTTTGCTTTTTGCACCCAATTGCCTCAACCAAAGCAGGAGAGCTTCACTCTCTTTGCTGCCTCCTTTTTGGTCCCAGTTTCTCTGGCGAACTTTTCCTTCATGGGACTCCTGAGCCTTCCGTAAAGCTGAGTTCTGTTTGTAGAGCTGCGCAATCTTCAGAATACCTGTGGAAAGACAGCATGCAGTGCAGCTTTACAAAGGCAGCATAGATTTATGAAGGCTAGGCTATTTTGTTGGCTATAATATTTACTTAAGGCCTTGATCCAACCTTATTTATGTATTTGTTTTGTATATAAGCCTTCACTTCACGGGTCAGTATTAGATTTGTTTCTGAAACATTGTACATAAAGCATGCAATTTCTTAACAGCCGTTGTTTATTTCTGGGGGTTTTTTTTAAATCAATGTTTAAGAAATCCGAAAGCTTTGGAAGGCTGTGACCCTTGAGTTGCAGTTGCTTTCAGGCACAAGAATTCCAAAGGGGAAGTCTGTCCACTTTCTGTACACTCAGAGCCTGGCCTCTTTGCCTGCAGGATAAAATTGTTCTGAATTAGAGGCAAAGACTGTGCCTTGCTATAAAAGTCCAAGACTTAAACTCTTTAAGGTCAGTTATTAGCCTTTTTTTATGAAGACTAGATTGATACAAATAAAATTAATCATAGTACAATCAGTCATAATAAAACCACAGTCAAAAATATTTGTGTGGAGGGGGGGAAATAGTAGAGTATTTCATTTACATAAGAATGTGTATAAAACAACATGTTGGATTAAGTTTAAAAGAACACAAAGAACCAATGCAGGCCAGACAATAAAGTATTGGTATTGTCACGCTGCCAACATTCTTCCCCCCCCACTTTTTTTTTTTTACAGAGAAGAACTACTCATTATTTTACCTGCTGAGCTACTAAGGCATCTGAGAGCTACTAAAGGCATATGTGATCATTATGTAGTCCTAAATCAATACACACACACCTATACCAAATATGTATAAGTTTATTACATTTTCAGTCACTTTTAGAAAAAAATATTGAAACAGTTTGGAGGGAGTAATCATATTCCTTCCAAAAATGAGTAACAAAAGGTGGCAGCAGATTGAATTAAGCTGGTAATTTCTGGTCATCAGATATAGAGGCCGAAATAGAAAATCTTATCTATATTCCTTTGCTTGCTTGCTTTGCTTGGGACCAAAATGGAAATCTTTTTTCCCTGTCTTTTCAGAAACAAAGACTTTCAGGAAGTTACCCTAGAAAAGGATGGTGAGACAGTGCTACGTTTTGCAGCGGCCTATGGCTTTCGAAATATCCAGAATATGATTCTGAAGTTGAAAAAGGGGAAATGTTCCTACCATTTTGTTGAAGTTTTAGCCTGCCCTGGAGGTAATCACCAAACCTGAGACTTCTGCATTACCCTATATGTTAAAAAAAAAGCCCTGCACACAGGGGTGAAATGCTCCCGGTTCAGACCGGATCAAGCGATCCGGTAGCGATCGTCGTAGTGGGTTCAGCGATCCAGTAGTAATGGTGGAGCAAAGCTCCACCCACCCGCCCAGGTGTCGTTACTTCCTGGTTTTAACCAGGAAGTAATGTGTTTTTTAACCTTCTGCACATGTGCAGAAGTTTTTGTGCATGTGTAGAAGGTTTGCACACCCCTGCCTGCACACATACAGTAATTAAATTCTTTAATGTTGCTGATGCTGATTCTAGTTAAGACAGTACTGTCTGAAACTGCACCTAGCAGATTTTAGGTGGGGAGGCTGTGTATATATATATAT
>WNWU01000040.1:8257471-8274559 GCA_012654045.1 Ptyas mucosa
GACGGAAAACCGGATAAAGCCCTTCTCAAGCAGATGGAGGATGTATATGCCACAGTTCCTGTTCAGATTCCTGAAACCAACGGGCATGTGCAGAAGCTTTATCAGGAATGGCTGGAAGGGATGGAGTCCAACAAAGCCCAGGAATCTCTGCATACTAAATACAACATGGAAAAACCAGCTGCCAACAGTTATGACATCAAATGGTGACCAGTCCGACCATAAGACATGCATCAGGGTTGATGGACCTGCAGCACTGTCACAACTATGCTATGCAACTGAGATCGGAGGCACAAACATGTAAAGCATGCTCAGAACTGGAACTGCATTTGTTTCCTCATTGGGGTTGTACAGAGTCAAAATGCAGCTGGTCTCAGTGTAAATGTGGTGCACCTTTATTTAACCAGAACTCTAGCCCAATCATCAATATACCTGTTAAGGTATATTCGAAGGAAAATCAGGGCCTGCTACAAAGTGCTTCAATGCTGACCTCTTCGGTACTCAAGGCCTGTGTGCCAAAAATCTATTACCATGAATGTGTGCTCAGAATGATTTCAGGTTAAAGTTTATCTCTTATTTAAGACTTCATATTATTACCAAACATAGTAAGATGCCAAAATATGATAAAAACTGCCCACTACTAATGTAGTGTCCAGAAAGTAAGACCTATTTTCTTAATTATGGCAAAAAGAATGTCTCTGTTTACACTAGTCTGAGAGAACAGTAGGAACATTGACCTCTGCTAGAAATGAATGTTCATTTGGTCAGCTTTATTTACGGTAGCTTATTCAACTCCCCTGAGAACAGGGTCCTTTGCTCCTTCTCACTGGCATTGATTTCTTCTTGAGAATATTGGGATCCTGATGTCTTAAAACAAACCTGGTAAACTCCTCAACATCCAAAACTATATTTGGGAGATTTGTGTCATCATCAACAGTGCTGGATGGATTGGGGAATCCTGAGTAGGCAAAGAGTACTGTAAGTGCAGATCATTAAATCAAATGGGCAAAGGTCAAGCCAGAATATTTGAAACAAAGGGCTCACTTGATTTAAGATGTACTATAATTCTTTTCAGCTTGCCTAATGCTGAAGTTCTAAGTGATGTTTTAAGAAAAGATGGTTCAGTGACTTCTTCCTAGAAACGCTAATTAGTTTTTAGGATTTTCTAGGACTTGTTAAAATTTTAATTGTGATAGCAGCATCCATGCAGATCAGTCACTGATAATCTCTCTAAAGAAGGTAGTTATGAAGAGAGATGCTTTAATATGTGGAGGAAGGTTGTAGTTCTATTCATCACTTATGGACTGTTCCGTTCACAACTGGTCACTCTGTGCACAAGCAAGCAAAACCTGAACATTCATTTTACCCCGGCATCACACTGCCAATGTCATTGGGATAAATTAACATTTTGGAGCAGAATTGCTAAAAGGAGAACAAGAATAAGACTTCTTTCCATGGATCATATGCTGAATATGTAAATACTGTTTATTAGCATGTGATGTCACACCCTCAAACTTCATGCAGCACTTGACCAAGAAGATTGCTCTCCCTGGGAGATGTCCCAGTAAACCCAGTTGTTGTTTTTTTTAGTAGACATGATAGGTTTATATTTTAAGAGCTGTCTATACAATACTGAGACACACTTTCAAGTACATGCTCACTGAAAGGAATGATCAGCAGTTCTTATGCTCCAAAATTGTAATGTGAATCCATTTTGCCCTATTCTGAATCACATCTCTCAAACAAATACAGAGTTACCCCCATGAGTGCTCTGCTCAGGAAGAAAAAAAAATGCTACAAAGATTGATGATTCTTTTGTTCCATTTCTGTTGTTCTTTTGTTTTGTCAGATCCTTTGAAACTGCTGCCTTTGGCCTGTTCCATGGTTGTTGTTTCTTTTTCTTTTCATTAGATGTTCTTACCTCAAGATGCATAAGCTTGGATGCGGTTTCACTGGGAATCCCAAATTCTTGGATGTTCTTAAATTGCCAGTTTATAAATTCATAAAATAGGGATATTCCGACTTTTATGTAGTGAAAATGTGAGGTGGTTCAGTGGTAGTCAGTTCCCAACAAAGGCATTTGATTTTTACCCAGGACTAACTGAAGGGGAAAGAGACACAGGAAATCAAGCAATCATAAAGTGATTTGCTTTTTGGCATAGAGATGTTGGGAAGAAGAGGTGCATTTTATGTACTCTACGTATGAATTGGGCTATAAAAGTGCATGCCTGTATTCATATTATCTTTGTAACAAGAAAACAGTAACATACAATAAATATCAGAGTAAAAATGCATACTATGATTTATCTGCATGGAGGAAAGGAATTTAAAATAGCCGAAGTATTGTAGGCATAGTGCTACATTAAAATATAAAAGTACATTCTCATGCTACTTTTTCACAGCATTTGGTGTTCAAGTACATCAGCCCATTAAGGTATCAAAGATGGGCCCACATATTACACGCATAGATTCCTTTTTATCACAAGAATATTCTTCTAGGGCTGAAAGATACTGGTCTTTTCTAAGAATACCTTCAACCACTTACCAGTTATGCAATTGAAAAGGAATTTTGGATGAATGTACCCAAGGTTGCCTAAATTTCTGAAGCAAGGCAAAAGCATAGAAGCACAGTTTTTAATACCTTCAAGTTATGGTGGCAATGTAATTTATTTTTAATTGTGGGTGGGGGAGTTGTTCATTGAGTTACCCTGGATGTTTCCCCTCCCCCAATTCTGGCTTTTTTATTCTGTTCTAATGTGTTTGTATATACAAATGGGCCACATCTTATGTTAAATACTAGGGCTTATACACTCTGACAATAATTCAGAAGAAATGTGTGAAAATCCACCATTTCTGGTGTTCATTAAAGTAGCCATATCACTAATGTGAAAGACAAGAATCTTGTGGGTCTTTAATAGTCAGTTGGTTTAATTCATCTTTTTGCAGATTCATATAGAAACCTGAAAAAAGACAGGCTGCTTTAATGAATAGCGAAGAGGTGCTACATTCATCTTCTGGATCATTTTCAAAGGATATGAAGCCTCTTTTATATAATTTAACTTGATGTTATACATATTTTAAGTGCTTGTAATGTATGTGCATGGTAGGCTTTGGAAAATATGGATATCAGTAAAAGATTTTTAAATAAACAGGTCCAGTGTTCAAAATACTCTGCAAGCATAAATTCCCGTATATTGTGGTTGGGGGGAAAAATGCCTTTTTTTGTGTCAAAAAATGGAAGCTGCTCAATGTAAATCAAGGCTTATGGAAAAGTCCTATCACTGATCCAGGCAAATTCTTATTGCATGTCACATCCATGGTACTACAGTTTCCCAGGTTTGCCCCTGCTCAGGTTAATGAGGCACAACAAGAAACAACAGATGTATTTAAAAACTGCTCGCCTCCTAGGGTTATTTGGATCTTTTTATCCTAATAGTAGGGTCTCTAGTTACCCAACGAAAAACAATACGGAGTAATTCCTAACAATTCGTGTTTTTCCTGATAGGAAAACTGGATGGTCTACAGTATGTTGAACAAAGCTTGTTTCCTTTGCAGTACATTGATGTCTTTCCATGATGGAAAACTGGATGGTGTCATCCTTTTTGCATCTCAGAAAGATATCAACACTCATGAAAAAGTAAAAGCCACAGGTATGAAATGTTGTCAATATGCTGGCTGTGCAAAATATGAGCTGCAGGAGGTCATCATTACAAAACCTGTTACACCAAAAACCTATTAATCATAACATTCTATGAAGCTGTTAGCAAGTACCCTTAAAGGGAACGCTTCTTACATTAAGCATCTAGAGTGGAAGCATCGGAATAATATTCCTCTTTTTAGATTGGATTTATGGACTTACTTGACCCTAGCTCTTTTATTGATCATTGCATTATAACAAAATATTTTTAAGTTCAAGGTTATAGAAATCTTAATCATTTATCAACTGTGCATCTGTTCCAATAGGTCCACTGTCTTAATTCGTTGCGATGACACCTTTGTGGAAGGCAGTGAACGTACCCAACACACCTTTCTCCTCCTACTTTCCCCACAACTACAACCCTGTGAGATGAGTTGGGCTAAGAGTGAGTGACTGGCCCTAAGGTCAACCTGCTGGTTTTCATGGCCAAGGCTGAATTTGAACTCACAGCCTGGTATTTTAACCACTATTTCATTCTGGAATAAATTCTGGGAATTTGGGGAGTTGCAATCTGCAAGTCTTAAAAGTTGCCATGGTTGGACACAGTGGTGGGTTTCCATTTTTTTTTTTTTACTACTGGTTCTGTGGGCGTGGCAGGGGAAGGATACTGTAAAATCTCCATTCCCTCCCCAGTCCAGGGGAAGGTTACTGCAAAATCCCCATTTCCTCCCAATCAGCTGGGACTTTGGAGGCAGAGAATAGATGGGGGCGGGGCCAGTCAGAATTTTTACTACTGGTTCTCCGAACTACTCAAAATCTCCGCTACCGGTTCTCCAGAACTGGTCAGAACCTGCTGAAACCCACCTCTGGTTGGACACCCCTGAACTAAAAGAACCTGGACTGCATTCTGGCCCCGTTTGGGTTGCTACAATGCATATTTGTGGTGCTCTTGATGAGTAAGCAAGTAGTATGAGTAAGTAACTACCACAGATTTTGGTAGCTAAAGGCAGAAGCTTAGTCAGGCTTCCCAATTGCAGAAGCTTTAATTAAATTCAAACACATGGATTGCCTCTAGAGAAAGTTACAGAGACCAGTTTCTCGGTTTCCGGGTGGTCTCTGCTCAGTCATCACTTTTGCAGAGTGAGAGTGTTTCTCCTTGCATTAAAGAAACATTTAAAAAAGAAAACATGTTTTCCAAAAAAAAATCCACCCTAATCCTGCTCATAATTACAGTTATACCAGAAGATTCCCAAATCTCTCTTAATAACATACACACTTTTACTTCCCAGCCGCAGGTTTCATCCTGAGGATTAGTGTGGGGAGAGCAGCCACCCATCCACTCACTCTCCCTCACACACCCAGAGTTAAGGCATACTGGTCCAGGTCCTCAACTTACAACAGTTTGTGTAGTGACCGTTTGAAGCTACAACAGCACTGAAAAAAGTGACATACATACATACATACATACATACATTTATTCATTCATTCGATTGATTGATTGATTGATTGATTGATTTATATACCGCCCTATTCCCGAAGGACTCAGGGCGGTGAACAGCCAAAAAGATAAAACACACAAGACTACAAAATTTAAAAGACAATATAAAAACACATTAAATAATTCGGCCCGGAACAGATTAAAACACCCCTAAAGTTTTAAAACAGATTTAAAATTTACAATTAAAAAGGGAAGTTAGGCCAGGCCAGCCTGTTGAAATAAAAAGGTCTTGAGGGCACGGCGGAAGGTGCATAAATCCGGGATCCTCCGTATCTCTGGGGGGAGCTCATTCCAGATAGCAGGTGCCCCCACAGAGAAGGCCCACCCCCTAGGGGCCGCCTGTAGACACTGTTTGGCCGACGGCACCCTGAGGAGCCCCTCTCTATGAGAGCGTACTGGCCAGTGAGAGGCTACTGGTGGCAGCAGGCGGTCCCGTAAGTACCCCGGTCCTAAGCCATGGAGCGCTTATGAATGTTTTTCACACTTATGACCAATGCGGCATCCCCATGGTCACGTGATCAAAATTCAAGCACTTGGCAACTGGCTCATGCTTACGACCATTGCAGTGTCCTGGGGTCATGTGATCACTTTTTGGACCTTCGGATATGCAAAGTCAATGGGGAAGCCAGATTCACTTAACAACCGCGTTACTATCTTTAACAACTGCAGTGATTCACTTAACAACAGTGGCAAGAAAGGTCGTTAAATGAGGCAAAACTCACTTAACAAATGTTTTGCTTAACAGCAGAAATTTTGGGCTCAATTGTGGTCCTAAGTCGAGGACTACCTGAAATTTGTTTTTTAGGCATCGTTACGCAGCCAGAAGATCCTTGCTTGTATTATGAAAAACCCTGTCCTGTAAAAATTAAGCAGCCAAGAACTCTGGAGGAAACTCTTCAGATTCTTGTCTGCCGAAAACCATTTCTGAATCAATATCATAGCAAAATTTCCCAGCTGGATAGTTTTCATAAACAATAGCAAGTTACAGTTTATACATTTTGCACCCAAGCAATTGATTTTGTCTTTAATTTGGTAGGGTTAGCGGTGGCTAGCAAATAAGCAAATCTTATAAGATAGTATGTTTATTGCAAACATCTTTTCGAATAAAGGCACATTTTGATATTCAGCAAGAAATTGTTATCTAAAAACAAAACCGCCTTTTTAAAACGTTGTGTTACAAGCTTTAGGTTCTACCGAGATTTGAACTCGGATCGCTGGATTCAAAGTCCAGAGTGCTAACCATTACACCATAGAACCACGAGACGGGCATGTATTTGGAAAAGTCCTCCATTAGCACGTTCTCCTCGTTTCCCTTTGCAATCTGAATTGCCTTTCTACGTGTAACATTTGTACAATAAAGTTTTTCTCAGATTGACAATCCTCTGTTGAGCAATACACATTTGAAATGCTGCAGTGAAAACTATTCCCTGTTCTTTTAAAAAGCATAACTCAAAAGCCCTTTTAACCAAACGACCGGATTGCAACATGGTTTTTCGACTATTATCTATAAAGTCAAAATGAAAGAATGTTGACCTTTAGCCTACTCTTAGTTTTCAGATATATTTTTCTTAATTCTTCCTTTTTTCCCCCATCCGTCCATAAAATGGAATCAGGAATTTTCTGAAAAAGGTTTACACGACAGGTTCCACCGAGATTTGAACTCGGATCGCTGGATTCAGAGTCCAGAGTGCTAACCATTACACCATGGAACCACGATGCAAATCCTTTCGATTCTCTATTACTTAACTCCGATCGCAAGTTAGTCTACAATATCTTTCCTTTCTCAGTCTTCAGGTTAGATTGAAGTTCTCGTCTCAAATTAAAAATGTCGAATTTATTACTTATATCAAACAGCCTCTCCAGCTCAGCGCCTCCCAAATCCACCAAGTGAAAAGTGAGCTGGGAAACAACCCGAAGAATCTAATGCAATTCATAAACAGAGCAGAAGACAGTTGCAAATGCAACCTAAGGGAAATGACTTTGTTGTGGTTGATCGCACAGTCAACCAAATGTATTATTATTATGGTTCGTCGCACTGACAAGTCAGATGTTGAGACTGGGGTTGGCGCTTTTATTCACCTAGAGATTTTATCTCAGGGACCTAGAATAAGCAGTTGCTGCTGTTTGGTGGTATTAAAGGTGTTTCGAGAGGTAAGCTGTTGCAAATAAAGCTGATTTTTGCAAGTGACTAACGAGGGATTTTGTCAATGGAGATAGTGTTAAGTTGTTTTGTGATTGCACCCAAGGTGCCTATCGCTATTGGCACTAGCTTTGCTTTCTTTGCCACAGTCGTTGTACACAGTTTGCTTATTCTATTTGCAGGACTTGATATTTTCTGATTTTCTCCAGTTCTTTCTTTCCAGAACTACTGCATTCTTTTCAGATATCCTCTTCTCCTTGGATTTAAATTTGCAACAGGTGAAAACATCTTTCTTTTCAGGAGTCCTGCAGCTCTGGTCACGGTTACTCAGCCAACAGTTCTGATTTCTGTAGCGTGCTTGGCACCAAAGAATATATGAATGTAATTAGTATTAGTACGTAGTTATGTAATATTTATGTAACTAGTAATATTTATTTAAATAATTTAATATTATGTAACGTTATATTATTTTTTTACGCAATGGTATTACAAGTTTTTTTAGGAGGAAGATAAAACGAATACAAGCTAATGTAAAGTCAAAAGAAGAAAAGAAAGAAATCAGAAAGAAAGCTAAAAGTGCAGGAAAGGAAAAAAGGTTTCAAAAGAGGGGAAAAAAACACACAGCGATGACTTCTGAACTTCTCTACAGCAGTTATAAGTACAATTATAAATTTACCTCTTATTTTAAGGTTTATTTTCTTTCTTATAATATAGCTTGTCTCATCATTAAAACCATAAATTATAAGTTCACTTTTTATTTATTTATATCGTGCTTTATTATTATTATTATAACTCAAGACGGCAACCTCCTGTTTTCCTCACAACCACCCTATGAAGCGGGTTAAGCTGAGAGAAGAGTGACTGGCCCAAAGTCATAGAGCCACTTTTATGCCTGCAGTGAGACTAGTACTCACCGTCTCCTGGCTTCAAACCTGGTACTTCAACACTAGACCAATCTGTCTCTGGGTTTTTTGCAAAAATCTTCAGTCACAGTGAGGGAGAAAGGTGGATGGTACCTGATAAAGAGGCCTGCTTTTTGGCTTAGCCCAGATTTTGGCTCTCTCTCAATCACCCTTTGCTTCATAGAACACATATTGGGAATCCTTTCTGTTAGTTGGGAAATAAAAAAGATTTAATAAAAGAATGAGCTGATAAACTTGTAAAAGAAACAATTGGTGGGAAATAGCCTTTTAGCAACTTTCCCAGCCCAAGGCGGCTGCAGGGTTGAAAATTTTTATCAAGATGACAATGCCATTGTCTTTTTTATATGTGTGATGTCACAATACATGTGCAAAAAGAGCAAAATTGAGTTCTTAAACTCACAGTAGCCTCGGACGCCAAGATGAGCAGCAAATAATAAAATAAAATAAAATAAAATAAAATTAAATTAAAAATAAAATAAAAATATAATATAATATAATATAATATAATATAATATAATATAATATAATAAAATAAATATAATTGAATGTCCCATTATTCTTTTTACTCTTTTTCCAGCTAATGTCATTCTCATAAACAACAACACACCTAAGTGTCTCAGCTGCAGCAAACCCAAAGTGAATACTTGACTCAACAAGCAAGCAGTTACAAATTGCTCCATTAACTCCAGGTTATGCCAAAACTTAAGAACTACTGGCTTTAACAGCATTAACACTGCTTTCATTATTATTATATTGTTCTATTTATCTACCCAATCTCTGGCGTATTGTTCATCTATTCAGCTGTCTTTAGGTGACATGTTTAAGGTGACATGAGGATGGGCAGTTTGAAGATTGGAGACTCAACCTTCTGAAGGATTATGAAAGCCCATTCAGTGATGCTATGATACCACCATAAGGGTCTATTTGGGAGTTGATTTTTTTTTCTTCTCAAGAATTTTAAGAGGGGATTGGAATGGTTGTCTTTCTGATCTTAAAACCACTCTGAAACTGATATTCTACCATTTTGCTATCACACTTCTGCAGGAATTTCACCAAATTTCAAACAAAATCACCTGGGTGTGCAGATATATTGCTGACAGCTGATTGGAAATGAGTTGATTAAAAAGAGTTTGAAAGTTGCTGTTTGTAATAAAAATAGTACCTTTTTAGATGTATGAGAACTAGAAGATATACGATAAAGTTATCTTTTTTTTCTTCTTTGAATTTATTTTGCGTTGCTTTTTGGAAAGCAGTGTTATTTCAGTTTTATTCTATTTACTTTTAAAGAATAATCTTTGTTTTTGGCACAGATCTTTTTAGAGCAGATGATGAGACATATAAACAAATTCAGTGACGTAAGTAACCATTTTTTTTAATTTTGCTTTTTGTTTAAACATACTCACTCTCTGCTTATTTGTTGCACTGTCTCTTAAGTTTCCTAGCATTTGAATTCTTCACCAAGGACTCTACCTAAAAGGCATTAGAATTTGTGAGAAATTCATTACAAATTTTTCAAATTTATGCCTGACATCATCTTGAAGGAGTATATATAGTATATATCTATATATAGAACATAGATTTGACTTTTCTCTACATTTAGTGATTAAAAAAATAGCTCAGTTCACCATGGATTACTTGGAACTCTTCCCTTCTTCAACTTGTGTACCATATTACAATCTTGATTTGGATATTGTTCCAATAAAATGAAAAGGAGAACATTTGTCATGCTTGATATAATTGGATGAAAGTACATATTACAAAACTCCAATGTTATGACAGAAACAAAAATTATTTTTATCCTCTGTCCCCACACCATTTTAATCATGCTTTCTTTCAACATAGTTCAGGCATTATTTCCTCAAATCACTAATGTTGTCTACTAACCACACCCTGGAAGCCTGCCAGCAGATAGGAAGTTTGCAAAAATCTACTTAATTCTCCTGAGGACAATTTTTTCATCTTGTATCTATGCATGTTTCACATAAACTAAGAGGCTTCCAATGCATTATATCTTTTGCCTTAGAAAATTGGCCTCTTCCTTTTTCTGCAAACTTTCAGGTATTGCAGTATAGTTTTTGAGATGGTGTTGGAAGAAACATCCTTCTGGGTTCTGCTCCAAGTGGGGAAACAGACACTGGAAACATGGAGACTGCTTGGAAAGATGGTTTAATCGTGGACAGGATCACATGGCTTGAGTTCCTGAACAGAAAAGGGCAGATACAGTGAGTTCCTGGGTTTTTATGCTCTCCCTGGCTCTGAACTTCCTGGGGCCCCAAGAGAATATCCTGATTGGTTGTCAGACTCCCAGGGGGTGGGGGTCTTAGCTAGCCTTGCTGGCTGATGGTCACATGTGCTTCCCAAGTCACATGCTTCCCAGGTCACATGTGAGTTTCTGCTGCTATTGTGTAGAGGGCTAATCCTATCTTTGTTGGATCTTTGGCAATTCCTACTATGGCTCTGCCTGAAGGAGGTAGATCTTTGTTATGTAGAATAGACTGGCCCAGGCCTTAATGGCCCATTGACAAAGGGTGGGGGCAGGAAGATGGGAGCTGCTTCAAAACATGCTTATCCTTTTCTCATCCAGGGAAATATAATATTCTCCCTTTTTTAATATTTCCTAAAAATATTTCATTCCTCTAGGAAAGGAGTGGGTGCTAACTTCCTACAATGGAACAGCTAAATCTTTTGACATTATTAGAATATGAATTTGGACATTTATTTGAATGGGGTGTATTATCTGAATTGATGAATTAAACATAACTCAGGCACTTACAGGTATATGATGAATCTCAGGATCAGTTTATACATTGTTCTTTTAAATTCTTTAGGGATTTTGTTAGATGTATTTTGTCACATATTTAATAGCAGACAAAAATCCTTGTATCACCAGGACTATATGGTAGGAAAGGGGATGTTGGCTTGATAGTTGTTCCCCTGTGAGTGCTGCAGGGGTTGGTCTTCTCCCCACTACTATTTAATATCTACATAAAGTAACTGGAAGAGATCACCTGTCATTTTAAGGTTCAATACCATCAGTATGCTGATGATACTAAGTTTTACATCTTTACTTGAGTCATATGGTTATACTCTTCAGGTCTTGGTGTCTAGAAGCTGTGAAGGTTTGAATGTAAGAATACAATCTAAAATTAAATATTAGCAAGATGGTGTTATAGATTCCCCACTGAGGCTCTGGGGAAGCTAAATATGGTAGCATGACCCATGGACCAGAAGCTCTATGGTTTGGGGATTATCTGAATTGTAGCTCTTGCTGAAATAACAGGTAGAAGGCATGGCTAATAGGCCCTTTACCTGACACCAGTTGAGGCCCTAACTACAGTTAATCAGGTTTTCTTTACAGCTTATTCAGATTGCTTCAATGCATTCAACATGGGCTTACCTGTAGGAAGTTAGCACCCACCCCTTTCCTAGAAGAATGAAATATTTTGGGAAATATTAAAAAGGCAGAATATTATGTTTCCCTGGATGAGAAATGGATAAGCATGTTTTAAAGACAAAGCAGTTCCCACCTTCGTGCCCCCACCCTTTTGTCAATGGACCTCATCTGCAAGACAATTTTACCCATCTAGGACAGAAACTCACCACATGGCACCTGGGAAGATTACATCAGACAGCAAGGCTAGCTAAGACCCCCACCCCCTGGGAGTCTGACAACCAATCAGGATACTCTTTCTGGGCCCCAGGAAGTTCAAAGCCAGAGAGAGCATAAAACCCGGAGACTCACTGTATCTGCCCTTTTTCTGTTCAGGAACTCAAACCATGTGATCCTGTCCACCATTAAACCATCTTTCCAAGCAGTCTCTATGTTTCCAGTGTCTTTTTCCCCACTTGGAGCAGAACCCAGAAGGATATTTCTTCCAACATACCTTTAAAAATCACTTGAAAGTTTCAATTGGTTCAAAATGCAACAGCCTATGTATAATCCAGGGCTCACCAGTGGAAATATATTACAACTATGGGCACCGCATTGGCTTTCTGTAGGCTTAACCTATAAAGCTTTTTATTGCTTGGCCCGTTACTTTCAGGACTCTCTTTGCCCATTAAAATTAGCCCAGCCAATTTGATCTTGCAGCTGATGGTTCTCCATGTTTAGGAATTGGAGGGGGCAGGTTGGGTTTCAGAGACTAATTTTATTTGGCAGAGCTCATAATCTAAGCTCTGGTATGGCAGCCCTTTGGCGCTTAGATTAGCTTCAGTTTTAACCATTTTTTTTTTACTGTGTTGGACCCACTCAGTTTAAAAGAGGAAAAGTAAATGAAAACACCCCTGAGACATTGTACTAGCAACAGCTAAATTTGCATGACAATAGCAGAAATGCAACTCTGAGCAGAGGACAAGAAAAAGGAACTCACAGACATTATTCAAACAGGAGTTTTATTTATATCACCCCAAGGCAAGATTGTTGGCCTTGAAATGTGGAAGAAAAGGGATCACAACTTTAAGTATGCTAATCCACTGTTTCCCTCATGGCTGTTTCTAAATCAGTGAATGTGTTTTCAATTGCTTTTATTGATGAGAATAACAAAATGTCAAGTGGTGATGGGGAGAGAAATAAACAGGCAGTGGAACAGAGAAAGATTGAACACATCTCCCGAAGGCACACTCTTCAGGAGCCAACATTACAAGACATTGCACCAAATAAAAGCCTAACAGCAGCCATCTTTCAGTTCAGTGCCCCCCTCTCTCATTCAGGCAACATATGCAGCACTTTCACAAAGAGTAAATTTTCTCCCACTTACTTCCCATTCCTTTTCACTAACAATGGACATCCTCATACCCTGCTATACATACATAGCAGAAGTGTGCATAGTCTTTCTACAAACCATATTCAGATAGTAAGAATATAAACATTCTCATTTCTGTGGTGAATAGATCACTTTTCCCAATCTGGTGATCTCGAGATGAACCTCCCATAGATTTGTTATACAAAATAGCTGAACAAAGCTAGTACCAATTTTCTCCAGTTTTTTTTTTTAAAAACGTAGTCTCTGTCTATAAATCTCTTGATTAACTTTAGTCATCTACCTTCCCTTTTTACTGTTTTTATCTCAGTCTCAAGCTTCCCATAACTTAAGCTCCTGCATGATCACCCTTATCATCCCCCATTGGTGCTACTATGGGCCATGCTGCCTGGGAATGACAAGAGTTGTTGTTTGACTGGTGTGTGTGTGTGTATGTGTGGGGCAGGCAGAAGGGGAAGTAGCAAGGTCATGTGGGGAACAATTATTTTGAGGGAAAATGCAAGTCAAGCCAGACCCAGAACATATTGCAAGAGAATTCAAATTGGGCTCCAAAAATTCTAATGACCACTAGATGGCAACAAAGACATATAGCAAACACTAATACTTTGTGGATTTCTAGTATTCATTTTGATTTTATTTATTTGATTTTTTAATCAAATGACTATTCGTAGCCATAACCAGTGAATTGGAGGTTTAGCAATGTACTAAATTTATAACTAGCCTCATCAAAATATCCAGTCACAATCTATTCTAGTTTGAAACATTAGAGAAGACTTGGAATTTGTGATGCCTGTCCCTAATTCCAAATTTAAAGTGGAGTATCTTTCTGAGATAAAATGAGTATTGCTGCTGCCTTTGTACTATTATTATAATGGCACAGCAAAGATAAAAATGTTAAGGAAAGATATACTTTTTGTGTTTAGAGCTATAATGTCTTTACATTTTGAGATTTCTGTGAACCTGTAACATTGCATGAGGAGAAGGAGGCAGTGTGAGAAGATCAGTGCCAATATTCATCAAAGACATGAATCTACCAGTGGTGGTTGGTTGCTTTGTCTGCAACAAGTCAGGGTTGTGTAAAAATGACAACACATGCATGCTGACATTATGATACATAATCTGTTCTTATACATTTGTGTTCTGGTGTCTTACCTGACACCAGCAGGTAAACCATAAAGATGTGTTGTCATAACATCGTGATAGGCATTTCATCATATGCTCCCCACTACTATCTTGAGGACATCTATTTTTTAAAAAGTGATGCAGTTGCCCCAAACTGGACATATCTACCCATGTGGAATGAAAGCAATGCAACATTTTGAAACATGGAATGTTTCATCCCCACTCCAGGCATTTGCTTAATTTTTTAGAACTAAAAGCTATAAAAACCAAGCATTACTGCAGTTTTGAAAGGTTCAGTTAATCACACCAAAAAGGCAAATGCTATGAAACCTTTTTCTGTTTCCTGTGAGAATTTCCTAAATGTCAAACCAATCTGCTTTCTAAGATCCACGCACTCTG
Source organism: Ptyas mucosa (assembly GCA_012654045.1). Classification (NCBI taxonomy): domain Eukaryota; kingdom Metazoa; phylum Chordata; class Lepidosauria; order Squamata; family Colubridae; genus Ptyas; species Ptyas mucosa. The sequence goes on from WNWU01000040.1 coordinate 8,271,948, forward strand.
GTATGAAACCAGGACCTCATATACTTCCTATACTCTATTTCTTTTCCACACGTCCATCGCTCATATTCTCCCCGATTCCTGAAATTCCTCATTTTTCTAATATTAGATTTACCTTTTGACCTTCACGCCTGCTCTGAACACTTCACCCAACACACAGACAATTCATGCTTTCTATTAACTCTCTTGAAATAGCAAATTGTCCAGGAAACTAGTGGCCCCATTTCAGATGACTCACTTGGCACCCTGAAAAAATGTCCTTTGCTCTCTTTCATAGCCCAGCAGTGCACTTTTAATGATAGATGAAAAGGCCATATCCTATTCCACTGCCTCCAGATCCTTAAACACAACTTTGGGATTTTTTTGTTTTTGTTTTTGTTTCATTTGGATTTATACAACATTCTTCCAAGATGCCTATCTCTAGCCTCTGCGAGAGAGAATTGGCATAACCCTTTTACCAAGGGAGATGAACTTGTTGCAATCAGTTTTCAACTTCAATTTTCTGTTTTTCTTTCACTCCAGCAGCAACCACAGCAAAAAATATCTCTGGGAGGAAAGTGCGAATATAAACAGCTGCCTTTGCAATGGGGTTTGCCATGAACACTTCCTGCTTCTTCCTGTTCACTGTCCGTAGAATTTCTTCTGCTACCTCTGATGGGCGGACACCATAAGCTGACTTTCGGAAGAAGTCTGAGAATTGGGCAAACAAGAAAGTATTAAAAGAGATAACTAGCTGCTATGTGTCATGGTCTTGTCTCATTTCAAAGATAATATGAAGCTCATTGTGGGGACAGGGAAGGAAAGAAATTTGTAGGAATGAAGGGAAGATGCTACATCAAAGAAAAATAATAAATAAAAATGCTGAAAGGAATCTTAAAATGCTGAAATATTATTCCAGAAGAATAGGCAGACAGGTTAATGTTTGTTGCGTTTAATAGACTACACAATAAAAAGAAGACTCAAAACTTTTTAACAAAATGTTAAAACCTGCTCCAGTAAGTCAAAATGAAGGATGCATTCTCCCTTACTTTTAACTCTACATTTTAAAAGCAGAGAAACGTCATTTTTTTCTTTAAAAGGCCAGTGGCCATGTTAGAAAGGGAATTGCATTATTTATCACAAGGATGTCAAAAACACTCATTTTTTGTTACTTATGATGCAGTAGTGGTTCTTGGCCAATGTATTGTTTTCTGTGCAAGGGAACAAGCAATAATGTTTTTTCTAAGTATTTTGCAACTGGTTTGCCCGTATTTATTAATTGGACAGAAAAAATATGTATGAATGCCAAGAGTTAACACTAGCATTTCCTACTTTTGAAAGCAAAAATTTATGCTTCTAGTTAATGGACTGCCTTATATTCCAACTACAAATCATCACTCATGGTTCTGAAATATCAAAGCTTGATGATAGTAGGTTCTTTAGAGGGAATGTATTATAAGTCTTTGTCTCCAAAGACTGGTGATTTTGAATTTTGTCAGCAAGTTATTTGCCTAAATCACCTTTGTCATCTTAGGTATTTTTATCTTTTAGTTCTGCTTGTGTTCTGGTCCCCATCCCTGTGTGAAGGACTTACTTTTCCATGAGCCGCCTTCCCAGTTCTTAGGCTGCAGCTGATTATGAACAGAACATATAAAACTTGGAGACACAGTACTGACACAAACACCAAATTCCTGCAGTTCTGCTCTCAGACAATCAAAGAATCCTAGAGCAGCATGCTTCGAAGCAGAATCTAGGAGAAAGGGAGAGATTCATGCAAGAAACATACTAATTATAATATACCAAATACCCATCCATCCAAAAATCCATCCATCCATCCATCCACTTTAGCTCATCTGATTTCCTGTACCAAGAAAAGAATAAAATAAAATATAAGCCATATTTGTTACAAAACATGCTTATTCTAGATGCTTTCTCATTTTCCTCATGCCATGGACATACCTTGGTAATTGCTTTTTTCCCCCTTCCCTTTCATCTCCAGCCCATAACTGAGGTAGTTTAATGTTATCCTTAACTGTACAAGTTTTCAAATTCGTGTTTTCTTCTGTCTTCCTAAACAGTTTTTGTCCTGCCACAGTTCACTGGCGATATGGCTGTTGATGTGGTAAGCAGGTGGGATCTGCCTGGTTCTTATTGGCTTCTTTGTGCTGCTTCAAGCAGCCCCCACCCCACCCTCCCCAGGAAACTACCCTCCGTGTCCCTTTTGGCTTATGCTGCTGAAGAGGCTAGAAGCCTGGCTTCCACAAAACATTCTGACTCCATAAGGCTGACCGAAGGCTTGCTGCAGCACTTGTCAAATCTTATGCTGGCTCCTTACAACACAGGTTTAGGGCTTCCTGAAAGAACGCTCAACCTGTGTCTTGAAGTATAGAAAAAATGCCCTAAAAAGGTGCTAGCCCTCTGCCACATAGTCAGTGTAAAGCAGGTTACAGACAGGCTTCTGTCATCTGGAGATAGATAGATAGATAGATAGATAGATAGATAGATAGATAGATATTTATTTATTTATTTATTTATTTATTTATTTATTTATTTATTTATTTGTTCGATTTATATATGCCGCCCTTCTCCGGAGACTCATGGCGGCTTACAATGCATTAAGCAATAGCCTTCATACT
>WNWU01000040.1:8274659-8306757 GCA_012654045.1 Ptyas mucosa
CCCAAAGCGGTGTTCTTTTTTATACAAAGTCAGCTTATTGCCCCCACAAACCGGGTCCTCATTTTACTTACCTCAAAAGGATGGAAGGCTGAGTCAACCTTGAGCCTGGTGAGAATTGAACTCGCAGTAATTGCAGGCAGCTGGCAGCTAAGTACCACTTTAACAGCAGTAGTTTAGTCCACTGCGCCACTCAGGCTCTATTGCTGATTCACATGGTGGTGGTGTTATTATATTTACTACTTTTATTCCTGAGGACCTATACACAGCTGCTGTGACTATCATCTGACCATTCAGTGTCTCTAGAACCAGTATTATGCAATTGTATTTGCAGTGTTCATGCAGTTCACCATTGTTATTTGTAATACCTGAGGGGAGTGTGATGGCATTTTTCTGTTCCATTCTATTTGGACAAAGCTAGATGTCAGAGTAATGACTGTTGTAGTGTACTGGTCAATCACAATATCTCAATGGCTCCTTCTTTGGGGCTGTCGGCCATAAACTCAATATTGGTCTTCTTGGTTCCTCATCTGATGTTTCTGAGGTTTGGAGGAGAAGCTGCTCTTACCAGGAGCTCCATCTAATCTCCCTCCTGTTTCTCTCCATGCCCTTCCCAGAGTCTACCAATTGAGTAATCTGACAGGTGGCTAAACCTGCCATTCCGAGCCTCTGTTTACAATAATTTATTCTATCCCGTGTTAAGGAAGATGATTCTTTTTTCCATCAGAGGGTGACATTTGGTGGGAGGGAATATAAAACCAAGGGAATCTATTTCCTTATCTTGATTTGTATTAAGTAAGAACAATGTATTTGCCAACTTTTTGTAAAATTGGATTCATTGGTGGGAGAAGCACATTTTGTACAGCTTGTGGATAGACTGTGCACAAGTCCCTTAAGTATTTCTTAAACTATCCATTATCCCAAGTAATTTCAGCAAAAGGACAAAAACAAAAAAACCTCCCACCAATCAGACAACCTACATAATTAAAGCAGTTACCAGTTTCACAATTTCTTAAAAGACAGGAACTAGTAAAAGATAATAACAAGGATCATACATCATGCTGCACTATGATGTATGTGTATAATGTGTATATGATGTGTATAATCATGATTGAGTAAGCCACAATGATGTGAGTTTGCACTATACCCTAGATTATAGTTTGTACAGTTAATCAAAATCAGACAAATTGCGAGTTTGCCTACATCCAAATGGAGTACTCAGATGACTGAAAAGATTGTTCCGTGGCATTGTCTGTAATAATATGGATGAATACATGGATTCAGATGATCAAATCCATTTGTAACTTCTGAAAAATATGGAAGACCATTGAAGATAGCATGTGGTAGAATTGAAACCTATTCTTACTTGGTGAAACTGAAATTCTTTGTCTTTCTTGTAATAATAGCTAGCTTCAAAGAAACTCAAAAATATTTAAGATTCTCCAGTGATTTTAGACTCTAATTGGAAGACCTCAAGTTTCATATTATTCTAATTGCCCAGAAATAAAAAGAAATAACAAGTTAGATTCATAAACTCACAGGCTGCACGAAAGGGAACACCCAATTTCCCCTGGATATTGTTGATTAGCACAATTTGACCAGTTCTCCTGGAGATCATGTTGGGAAGAAAAGCTGGAGAGCAAAATATGAGAAAAATTTTTTCCAGATTAACAGAAATGAAAATACTACTTCCTGATCCACTAAACTAATAGCAAATGAAAAGATTACAGTATATCAGCTTATACTATACTACGGTATATAGAAACCATGAAACTTTTTTTTTCTATATATGCATTTTTCAGTAGTAAACCCAGGTTTCAGACAATATTTTTTCTACCTAGAGCTAGATTCCTCAGGAACAGAAAGCTGAGAAAACGTTTCAGATACTAAAATAGCAATTGATATTGTGCCTGGGATGAATAAAAATGCATTGCTGATCAATGCAGATTTATTTATTTATTTATTTATTTATCTAATTTGTATACCGCCCTTCTCCAGCTGGACTCAGGGCGGTGAACAGCCAAAACAAAATAGAGCATACAAAATTAAAAAACAATTTAAAATAATTAAATAGTTTTGGCCCACAATTTAAAACAACCAAGTTAAAACCAATTTATAATTTAAAACCAAAACAATAGGGTCAAGCCAGGCCGGCTAGATGAAATAAATGTGTTTTCAGGGCTCGTCGGAAAGCCCGGAGGTCAGGTATCATGCGTATCTCTGGGGGTAGGTCATTCCACAGGGCGGGTGCCGCTACAGAAAAGGCTCTCCCTCTGGGGGTCGCCAGCCGGCATTGTCTGGCGGACGGCACCCTAAGGAGGCCCTCTCTGTGCGAACGTACTGGCCGGTGGGAGGCTATTGGCGGCAGAAGGCGATCTCGTAAGTACCCTTACGTAAGTACGTAAGATAAGGCAGAAATGTTTCTAATCAATTAATAAGCAGTTAGGTAATTGCTAATTCCCTTGAATGTCATGGGGGGATGGAAGGGAGGACATAAATCTGATGAAAGCAACCATTTCCTTGGTTGCTTTCATCAATGCAATGTCAATCTAATTTCTTCTAGGTGATCCACAAGAGATTGAATATGTCTAGTAGAGATCTTTATAATATGAGGCAAGATATTAAGCAGCCACATCTTCAACAAAACTACTCAACACTCAGATTTCCTCAAAGGGAGAAAAGACCCAATTCTAGGAGGTTGGAAAAGAAAATCTGCAACCTTTTAAACACTGACATTTTTACCCTGACAAATTCTCCAGTTCTTTGTCAATGAACATTGCTGCAGTCTAGTGTGCCAACCATCAGAAAACTAAATAGGTTTGGACCTGGGTCATACTTGGATGGAAAACTATCAATAAATCCTATGATTATAGGATAGTTTGGGAAATAAATCATAAAAACAGATCAAGACAACAGCAAATTATTTCCATATAAAGGTTCTAAAAATTATAGCCATGTAGTTACCAGAGCTCAGCTTGAGGGAGTCTTTGCTTTATACTACAATTAATTTCAACTGTTTCATTACATTTTCCTTAAAACAAAATAGTATGACAGACACCTGAATAACAGTCCTGGATAACCAGGGGTGAAATCCAGCAGGTTCTGACAAGTTCTGGAGAACCGGTAGCAGAAATTTTGAGTAGTTCAGAGAACCAGCAAATACCGCCTCTGGCTGGCCCCAGGATGGGATGAGAATGGAGATTTTGCAGTATCCTTCCCAGTGGTGGGATTCAAGTAATTTAACAACCAGTTCTCTGCCCTAATGACTTCTTCCAACAACCAGTTTGCCAAACTGCTCAGAAAGTTAACAACCGGTTCTCCCGAAGTGGTACGAACTGGCTGAATCCCACCACTGATCCTTCCCCTGCCATGCCCACCAAGCCACGCCCACCAAGTCACACCACGCCCACCAAGCTACTCCTACAGAACTGGTAGTAAAAAAAATTGGATTTCACCACTGTAGATAACTCCACATGTTTATCAACCATGGCAGCTTGAAAATGCATGGATTTCAACTCCCAGAATTCCCCAGCTGGCAAGGGAATTGAGAAACACTGTTGTAGGAAGTAATATCCCATTTACCCCTGCCTGAAAGTTTGGCATAATAATGCTAGGCTATTTTGCAGAGCTGGCTTAGTTCACATTCACTCTGCCATTAGCTATCCAGGTAACAATGCTGCAATTCATTTGTGTGCATTTTTAAAATGTTTAGCAATTAAACAACAAAAATATTTTTTTTAAATGACAGTTCCTATCTTTGCTTCTGTGTTTTTCATTGTAAATAGATTAATGTCTAATCACAGCAACATCAAAAGTCTGTATTTTTGAATTGTTTTTTTTTTTAGCAGTAATTGCTTCCCACTCAGGAAGATTATTATTTTTTTCCTTGCACAATATTTATGTCAATCATTATTAAGATGATTCATGTCATCTAAAACTTGAAAGTCGTTAACAAACCTGCTTTACAAGTTAATTCAAGCAGTGGCTATACTGTACATTTTGTTTTATAGCTTGATTTATGGGCGGGCTAAAAGTACTTCCGCTTTGAGTAAATAAAAATGGAGAATTTGGAGATTATGACCTTTGACCAAGGGCCATCCACTTCCAAGAATGGTCTTGTAAAAAAACCTGTATTAAAAATGCATGCATTTAATGCATGCAAAGCATGCTGTCCCTCTCTAACCTATTATTTTTAGCATTAACTTATTACTGAGTATAGTTTCATCATTTTATTTATTTTTTATTATCATTTTTTTTTATTCCACCCATCTCCCCTATAAGCTGAGTCTGGGCATTTCATGCTATTTGCAGTTAATTTCCCCCCCTGTATTTTCTTTTACACGTGGTAAATAATTATAGAACCAACCATAGATCCATCCTTTAGTTTAAAACAGGGGTGTCAAACTGGATTTCATTGAGGGCCACATCAGGGTTGACCTCGGGGTGCCAGGGTGGGCATGGCCAGGGTGGGCAGACCCAGCTTGACATCACTTGTGTCGGGGGCTCTTGTGGTGGCCCGAGTGCTCTGCCAGTAAAAATGGGGACTCGAGCTTCATTCTTGGCTGCGCCGGCCTCCTATAACCCTCTGCCAGTGAAAATAGAGCTCAGGAGGGCCACTTTGTTTTCACTGGCAGAGGCACTGTGGGCCGCTCCTTCACTGTTTTCAGGGTAGCCCTGCTGGCCAGATCTAAGCACCCTGTAGGCCGAATTTGGCCCACGGGCCTTGAATTTTACATCCCTGTAAAATTAAAACAATGAGCTTGGCCATGCCATAGACCATTCAGTTTGCAAACAGTTCCCACTGAATGCTAATCCAGTCCATTTCTCCTTTGCATTCTTCTTGTCAACTGCCAATCACAGACCCTTTCAACTAATTATTGCTAAAAGGTAAGATACGCTGTTTACCCAATGCAGAACTAACAGGAAGTACCCTAGGAAGCAACTGTCTTCCAAAGACTTCAAACCTGGTGGAGGTTTTTCTTCCTTTCTGTTCACCAGCAGAAAGCAAATGGCAACTAGGACCATTCAACTGATGAATTTGTGTCCTGAGACAGACATAAGACATAACCTTTGCATGGAAACTGTTCTATTTGAGAACCGGTAAGAATGGTGGGGACTCGGCTAACAGAACACAACTTTATTAATTAGAATTATGAACAGAACAACAACGGAACTCATTGCGTGAGCGTGAACAGCCTCAGCCGGCTAGCCTCTGACAGCTGCTTAAATACCCGCTATCAGATCAGCGGGGCCCAATCAGAACGCTAGGTTTTCCCGCTAGCTGCCTGCTCGCGTCTAACCCAATCAGAGCAGGCAGCAACACGGAGGGGAGACGGCGCCGGTCGTAGACGTGAGGATTTAACACCCCTTCCCACTTGAATGGTGCATGCGTAGTCCGCCAAGTACGCGGGCCGCCGCCGGCTCCGCCCGGATCTTCGTATTTCAGGAGCGACCGCCGGTGGAGACGGATTTGGGTTGTCCTGCCCCGAAACTGTCGGAGTTTGTGCGTTGGCGGTGGTCGGTACCCTTGTGGAGCCGGAACAGTCATGTTGGCAAGGTAAGTATGCTGACAGGAGTTGGTCGTCCGCGGTCTCCCCCTCCGGCCCCGGGGTAACTTTGACGGTGGTTGGAGTCATTGTAGCCGTAGGGGGTTCCTGCAATGGGTCATCGGGCCGGCTGGTCCCGATCGCGACCCGCCGGCGGAGTTGATTTATATGTCTCCGGCACACTCGTCCATCTTCCAACTGGACCCTATAAGAGTATGGCCCCGTTAATTGGATGACACATCCAGGCAACCATTTCGTACTGGACCCATAGTTTTGCACATAGACGAGGTCACCTGTTGCAAACATCCGGGCTTTGGGACTTGTATCCTGTAGTGTGTCAGGGGCATACATTGGGTGCAGCCGGTCTAACGGCGTCCGGAGCCTCCGTCCCATAAGCAGCTCAGCCGGGCTGACTCTGGTGACTGGGCAAGGGGTTGTATGTTGTGCTAGGAGGTATTGGGTCATTTTGTGGTGCCAATCAGGGTGGGACAGGCGGCTTAATGCCTCCTTAGCCGATCTCACGGCGCGTTCCGCCAAGCCATTCGCAGCCGGATGGTACGGCGCCGTGGTGGTGTGGCGGATGCCCAACTTGGCCATAAACACCTGGAAGGGTGCCGCGGTGAACTGGGGCCCATTATCGGTTACTACGATGTCCGGCAACCCGTGGGTTGCGAAGAGCCCTTCTAGTACCCTAACTATGGCCTCTGTGGTGGTGGAATGCATCAGGGATAACTCCACCCACTTTGAGTAAGCATCCACTACCACAAGGAACGTGCGGCCCCGGAATGGGCCAGTGAGGTCCATGTGGATCCGTGCCCAGGGGTTTCTAGGGGCTTCCCACTCACGGACAGGCGCTGCCGGAGGGGCGGGCCTAGAAAGCTGGCATGTGGTACACGCAGCTACCCATCGTTCGATTTCGCTATCCATCTGGGGCCACCACACGTATCCACGGCCCAGGGCCTTCATACGTGCGATGCCAGGGTGAGCGTCATGCAGACAAGTCAGGACCTGGTGCCGAAGTGCGGGGGGAACTACAACCCTATGTCCCCAGAGGAGACAACCTCTCTGGACGGACAGTTCCTGTTGCCTACGGTGGTATGGCAAGAGGGAAGGCGGGACCGCCCCCCTAGGCCACCCCCTTCGCACCCAATCTAGCACCTGGGAGATGACAGGGTCGGACGAAGACGCCTCTCGAATGTCCGAAGCGGACATAGGAGACGACAGTTCCTCCACCAACAGCACCGTAGCAGCAGGAGCAGGGTCCAGGACAGGAGCCGGAAGTGGGCAGCGACTGAGGGCATCAGCATGCCCGATGGCAGAGCCCGGTTTATACTGGAGGCGGTAAGAATACGCGGAGAGGAACTCGGCAGCGGGACAAACGGGGCGAAATAATTTGTGGCGTCTGGCGGTCACCGGCCAGCAAGCCCAGAAGGGGCTTGTGATCCGTGACGACAGAAAAAAAACGCCCATACAGGTAGTCATGGAATCGTTTGACTCCAGCGACGACCGCCAGAGCCTCCCGATCCAATTGACTGTAATTGCGTTCAGGGGCAGTTAAGGTGCGTGAATAGAAGGCGATGGGGGCCTCGGTGCCATTGGGGAAGGCATGGCTCAAAACGGCCCCCACACCATAAGGGGAGGCATCACATGTCAAGGTCAGAGGAAGGGTCTCATCGTATTGGACGAGGACAGCATTGGATGTCAAAGCGTCCTTGACAGCCTGGAAGGAGGCAGCGGCAGCGCGCCCCCAATGCCAAGGTGTCTTGGAATCCAAGAGCCGGTGAAGAGGTTCGGCCAAGGATGCCTTATGGGGCAGGAAAACAGCGTAAAAATTGAGGAGGCCTAGGAAGGCCTGCAACTCGGACTTAGACGTTGGTGTAGGGGCCTGCTTAATGGCTGCCACTTTGGAAGGAGTGGGGTGAATCCCTTGCGCGTCAATTAGGAACCCCAGGAATTCAACCTGGGGAACCCCGATCATACATTTATTCTTCTTGAGTTTGAGCCCAGCGGTGCGCAGGCGCAGAAGGACGGCCCGCAATTTGGAAAGGAGGTCGGAGTGATTGGCAGCGGAGACAATGATGTCATCGAAATATGGCACCACCCCGGGGATTCCCTGCAGTAACCTCTCCATTATACTTTGGAAAATCCCCGGAGCGATGCAAACGCCAAATTGAAGTCGCGTGCATTTAAATGCACCGCGATGCGTGACTATAGTCTGGGCCATTGCAGTCTTCTCGTCAACAGGCAGCTGTTGATAGGCCTGGGCTAGATCCAATTTGGCGAAAACTTGGCCCTGCCCCAGAGAATGCAGTAAATGTTGGACCACGGGGACAGGATATGGATTAGCCTGGAGCGCCTTATTGAGGGTGCACTTAAAATCGGCGCAGATCCTCACAGACCCGTCCTGCTTGAGGGGAATTACAATAGGGGTCTCCCAATTTGAGTGGTCCACGGGAACCAAAATACCCTGGCCTATCAGCTTATCTAACTCCCTATCGACCCGTGGTCTAAGTGCTAGCGGCACCCTCCGAGGTTTGAGGCGGATGGGAGTGACTTGAGGGTCCAAATTGAATGAAATGGGGCGCCCAGTATATTTACCCAGGCGGTCATCAAAAACATCCGCGAACTCCTGGGCTAGCAGGGCAGGCACGTCTGGGAACGTCGCGTGGACACTGGAGATGTTGAGATGAAGTGCAGCAAACCAGTCCAAACCTAAGAGGCAGGGCAGGTCATCCCTGACTATGATTAATGGCAATTTGCCAGAAAATGACTGGTAAGACACCTGAAAGGTGTCACAGCCCATAGTGGGAATGGCCTTTCCCTGGTAATCTCTTAACGCAACGGGGCACGGCTTGAGCCGTCGTCTGGAGACATTGGGCAGTAACTGGGAGAGTGTAGACCAAGCGATAAGGGACTTGGAGGACCCGGTATCGACCTCCATCCTACAATCAGCTCCTTCCAAAGAAACGGTGATGTATATTTTGTTGACAGCCGCTGTGGCAGCGGCGTGATTCACAGCGATATCAAGAGTCTCATCATAGCGGGTCACCTCGAAACAGTCATCGCGCCGGTCAACAGGGTGTTTGGCGAGGCGGCGGTTCCGAATGGCCGCAGATGGGGCTGGACTGGTGGGTAGAACCGCCCTGCAAACCCTGGACAGGTGGCCTTTCTTGCCACAGCGGCGGCAAACGGCGGTTTTAAAACGGCATTCGGCTCTAACGTGGTTGCCGCCGCAACCTAAACAAGTGTCCTGAGGTTTCGCGGTGGCGAATCTCTTCTTCCGCTGAGTTGCCTTTAGGCGGCTGACAGCCGCTTCATCTTCAGAGATGCCGTCTCCGTCAGATTCTTCCCGATGAACTGACAACGTCTTCCCAGCGGGGGCGGCTCCTGACTGGAACCGCTGAATTTCTGCAGCCGATCGGTCAGACATCTCAGCCGCTCTGGCCTCGTCGAGAGCTACCTTAAGGTCAAGTTCAGAGCGGGCTAACAGACGTCGCTGAAGCTTTAGATCCTTGAGGCCACAGACTAGCTGGTCCAACAGCATTTCGTCTAGATCATGGAATTCGCAATGCTGGGCAGCCGAGCGCAAGGACGCCATGTAGGAGTTAATAGATTCTTCTGCATTCTGTGTTCGCTGCCGGAATGCATACCGCCGTGCGATGCGTGAGGGAGTTGGGGAGTAGTGATTCCTCAACTTCTCCAGCAGCGACTCCCAAGGAACCTCGAAAACTGCCTGAGGTGCCGCCAGAGCCCTGGCAGTTCCAAAGATTTCATATCCGCATGAGCTGAGGAAGTACCCCCGCTTCCGTGCACTAGATAATCCTGTCAGGTCGTTAGCCTGCAGGAAACATTCGAATCTGTCCAAATACGTGTCCCATGTCTCGGACTCTGGCACGAACGGGGCGAAGGCAGGCAGGAATGTGGACATGGTTATTGAGCCGCTGAGATTGGCCGCGGTAGGGGCTCACCTTACGACAGAGATTCCTCAGGAGATTTAGTTCTCCACAGTTCGCTCTTTCATTTCAGTAGCCGCAGTCTCAAAAAAAAAACATCCCACCCTCGTCGCCAATGTTCTATTTGAGAACCGGTAAGAATGGTGGGGACTCGGCTAACAGAACACAACTTTATTAATTAGAATTATGAACAGAACAACAACGGAACTCATTGCGCGAGCGTGAACAGCCTCAGCCGGCTAGCCTCTGACAGCTGCTTAAATACCTGCTATCAGATCAGCGGGGCCCAATCAGAACGCTAGGTTTTCCCGCTAGCTGCCTGCTCGCGTCTAACCCAATCAGAGCAGGCAGCAACACGGAGGGGAGACGGCGCCGGTCGTAGACGTGAGGATTTAACAGAAACTCCATATCATTTCTCATTTTAGAATAAGATCTCTCCACACTATAATTGCTACTTAGGAGTTTGGGATGATTCCAGATGGAGGATTCATATCACTAGTAATTTAAAAAAAAACATTGCATTTATCTTGCATTTACCTTTTTAAATAGATTTTCTATACTGGGAAGAAAGATGAAGATGCAGTAGAGGAAATAAAGGATTGCAGATGGAGGACCGTACGCTCAATAACATTGTGTGAATATATTATAAAATGAACAGTAAACCTTTGGAAATGTACTATGATCTAAATTTGAGTCAGATCCATGTGATCTGGAAGCACATTATTAATCTGGCAGGACATGCAGGCAAGATACAATCTGAAACAGCCAGGATGTACTGTAATCTGAGAACTAGCAGCTTTTAAAAGGTGAATGATATTGTACGATGTCCAACAGCTAATGGGTGAGTTTATATATTTCCTCACTCTTTTATTTTTCCTGGATAAGCCACATCTCTATATTCTTGACTGTACCACACATCTGAGATACTTTTTCACAAAAACACAGCTGAATCGTAATTATTTTTGGGGTCTACTGTTAGCATTCATTTCAAACCACTTTGAGGACCTCAGAAGCAGGTCATAATATAGCTGCAACAAAATCATCCACGGAGAGTTGTTAGTGAAAAATTAATGAGCAAACCCAGGAGATGTGATTAACCTCCCCTTGGACTCCAAACTAAAAGTTCCCGAGAGTCAGGCTCTTGCTGCAGAGATTAGTTCATAGCACATAAATATTTGAGGTGTGTGGCAAATGGACTAGTATTGGGCAAGGTATAAATGTGCTCAACGTAGTTATGGGATGAAAAATTACAACAAAGAGCACATAGAATGAATCCCAGCTTTTGAACTGGTGTATTCAGACATTCTTGTTACATTTAACCAAAATGTGTAAGCTAGATCCTATGGATTCTTCCCACTCCCCAAAGTGTAGAGTAGAGTCTTTTTTGAAGGACGGGAAGCTTCATTTGGTTAGCTGGATGCAGACACCTCCAATGGATCCAGAACCACAGGTTATTTGGCTTCTGCAGCACATAGCAGTCTCATAATGTATACATGGGTTACATTCCCTGCAAAACACTGTGGATACCTAGGGCAGGCTAATGCTGCTGCACAAGATAACTGCAATTTTGGACCTTTGTTCCCTTTTATTGTAACTAATACATCCCTGGAGATGGCTAATATTAGAATTGGAAGGTCCTTGGAAGAGCTGTGCATTATCTATCAGTCAACAATTGAACAACTTGTTGAATGGATTGGATTGATTTTATGGTCAAAGACCAAAGCAGCTGTAGTTATCATCAGAGAAAGGTTAAGATGACAGGTATTTTTCCATACACTCCCCAGGGGTCAGGGCTGACTCAGTGGCATCTAACCCGCTACAGTAAACACCTCCAGTAAGGCTGAGCCCAGCAATCCAGTCATTAGATACATATACTATTAGGGGAAAATGCTTTACCAGCAAGCAATATTCTGCCAAATCCCCTTCATTAATAAATCTCTCATCAAACTCAACAAGTCTTTGGAATAATTCCACAATGCACCCGAGTTTGCAATCAAGGCAGATGTAAGCACAAGCTGCTAAAGTTACTACCTCATTTTTCTTTATTTAACCACTTCCAATTCTCTCTCCATCCTCCACTTTTCCATGTGAAATGATAGATTACAGTCACTAGAGGTGTTTGAAGTAATTATACAGCACTGAGTCAAGTCTAGTAAGAGTTGAAACAGTTATCAGAAATTAAAGTATGTTGCCCTACAGATAACGTTTTATTTCCTCCAGAGGCAATTAGATTTGGGTGGAGCTCTACATCCTGGAAATTATCTGGGGAAAGGCATGACAATTAAACTGTAATCAATTTGAGATAGTTTGTTATATGCATATACATAAAATTACTAAGGATTCCTTCCTTTCAAGAGCAAAAATATAGTACAGGTAGTCCTTGATTTACAACAATTCATTTAGTGACCATTCAAAGTTACAATGGCAAGGAAAAAAGCGATTTGTGACCATTTCCAACACTTACAATGGTTGCAGCATCCTCATGGTCACATGATCAAAATTCAGTTTGGCAACTGACTTCTATTTATGAAGGTCACAGTGTCCCGGGGTCATGTGATCACCTTTGGTGACCTTCTGACAAGCAAAGTCAATGTGGAAGCCAGATTCATTTAACAATCGTGTTACTAACTTAACAACTTCAATGATTCACTTAACAATGTTAAGAAAGAAAGGTCAAAACTCATTTAACTACTGTCTCATTTAGCAACAGAAATTTTGGGCTCAGTTATGGTGGTAAGTCAAGGACTCCCTGTATTCCTAAAACATGATAAGATAAGAGAGGCAGTCTTCTGTATACCTTTGGTGAGTGTTATAGGTCCAAAGTAGTTGGCATCCATGATCTTTTTGTCGAGTTCCAGTGACACGTTTTGAACTGTCCCCTTGGCTTTTGTGCTAGCATTGTTAATGAGAATATCCACACATCCATAACAATCCAGGATTTCTTTAGCTACATCTTGGATACAGTTTACATCAGCGAGATCTAAAAGGATAAGCTTCGGTGAAAATGTCTACAAAAGAAGGAGGGTTTGAGGGTTACTGTATTATAAAACAGAGATATCCCAGTACTTTTTTGAAGCATAATACTTCACAACACAAAAAAGAGAAATAATTCCTAGAGACAATAAAGACCTTTCCCCAGTTTGGTGACTTGCCTATTTTTGGATCATCTGCTCCCAAAGTTCCCAGTCATATGGCTCACGGTAAAAGAAATGGGGTTTATCAGATGACCCTGACTACCTGTTTCCCCTAAAATAAGACATCTTCTGATAATAAGCCCAATCGGGCTTTTGAGCGCATAGCAATAAGGCCAAGCACTAATTTAAGGGTTCAAAAAAATATAAGACAGGGTCTTATTTTCAGGGAAACACTGTATGTAAGAGGCAATCAGATCCAAAGATGAAGTAAAATTGATATATTAAAAGTATAACTAGTAACAGTTCCTTAGGAAAAAAAGTATTACTTATAAAGATATGGTAGTATTCTTGTTGTTTAAATCCAGGATCACCTATTTGTCAGTTTATATACCGGTAATTGTCTGGCCTTAAATTTGGAAATAACTGGTTGTGATTATTTGTATGGAAAAAATATGTGGATCATGTGCAATAGTTCTTTAGTGTAAGACAGCATCCTTCATTCATCGTTCAAAAACAAACTAATTAGACTGACCTTAATTTTGATATTTTCCAGTAACATCCAATAAAACCTGTGATCATTCATTATATAAGACAATACCGTGGGGTAACAAAATTATACAATTGCAAAGAGAGGCAATAAAACTAATTTTAAACTGCATTGGGAAATAGTTAGTTTTAATCTAACACTAAAAATATTGCAGGGGACGCGGTGGCTCAGTGGCTAAGACGCTGAGCTTGTCAATCGAAAGCTCGGCAGTTCAGCGGTTTGAATCCCTAGTGCCGCGTAACAGGGTGAGCTTCCGTTACTTGTCCCAGCTTCTGCCAACCTAGCAGTTAGAAAGCATGTAAAAAATGCAAGTAGAAAAATAGGGACCACCTTTGGTGGGAAGGTAACAGCATTTCGTGCACCTTTGGCATTTAGTCATGCTGGCCACATGACCACGGAGACATTTTCAGACAGCGCTGGCTCTTCAGCTTTGAAACAGAGATGAGCACCGCCCCCTAGAGTCGGGAATGACTAGCACATATGTGCAAGAGGAACCTTTACTTTTACCTAAAAATATTGCAATATTTACATTATGCCCGGAATACTGTTTGAAATACTGAATACTAATCTATATTTTTCTGAAACTGCATATTACAGCCTATGGTCTATTTCCATCCTTTAACCCCTAAGAGTTATTCAGTTGAAAGACATGCTTTTTCTAGGGTTTTGGGGGTTTTTTACATGATGTGTCTTCCTAATGTATCTTTTTATGGTGCACGAACAAGATAATTAGAGATTAAATACTTTATTTATTTACATGTGCACTTGATTAGGTTGCTACTATCTTCAGACAAGTTCCTCTCCGGAAAGCTGGCAAATTCATGCATTGTGCTGTCATGACTATGCTGTGCTATACTTAAATGTTATCATTTAATTGCAAGCTGCCTAGAGTCTCTTTGGCAACATCGGTGACATATAAGTTTAATAAACAAATAAATAAGTGTATAAATAAATGACACAAGGTCCATATCTTACTTACTTGCATGTGAGTACTAAAGGAACAGAATTAGATTTCATAATTTGCCTATGTTCATAGGACAGTAAATTAATCCTTAACTGCCTTCTTCAGCATTCCAACAATTTCCAAAACTAAGTTGTTAGAACGCTACTGCCTTAATTCCTCATCCACAGGTGGACATGCTGGAAATGATAATTTAAATCTTCTGGAAGTTTCCAGACTGGGGAAGGCTGGAATGTAATCTTATAATCTTTCATGTGTTTTCTTTTGTCCTATAATTTCTTCAACCACTTGTCTTTTCTTACTTGTATCTACCTTCTTAAATTTAGGCTGATTCCTCATGTTCCTTTATAGCAGAAGCAAGAAAAAACATTTGCCTTCCTGAGCTTGAGTAGCAAGTGATCTTTAGTTCAATATAAGCAATGGGCCAGCATTTTCTTTCCCTGAGTCTAAGACTAATAAATATTTTAAGGAAGGCAAAGGAGACAGTATGTCACCTTTATTTGTTCAAGTAAAATGAAAATAGGTAAGGAAACCTCCTTCCTACTTCTACCTAATGGTAGGATTGGCCCTATGAGTAATTAATTTGTTGGGAAGAAATGTTTAATTCAAAAACCCTGAAAAAAATTGCTTGGCCATTCTAGATCAAGTGTCTTTTTGTTGCCTTTATATAAATCTTTAAAACAAGAGTCTTACTGCAGTAGGATCAGCTGCACTATTTAAAGCATCACAGAGTACTTCTAATTTGTCCAGGTGTTTCCCACACAAAATCAGCCTTGCTCCTCCTGAATGAAATACTTGTGCACATTCTGGAAGATAAACCAAAGGACAATTCAATTAATTGGGATTATAATAGAGTAAACCTGTTCTCATTCATTCAACCTTAACGGCAGAAAAAATATTCTTCCCACATTCAGCATTAGCATACAGATAAACCCTCCTCCCCATGCAATTGCTTATATTTCAACTACTGATCTTGTGGGTGGTTAAACAAATGTATAATCTGGACATTACCTGAACAAACATATTTGTACCTGCCTTTCCTTATAAATGGATTCTATGAAGACTTGTGCATGGAACTGAGAGCAACCACTAGAACTGCGGTTGGGTTATAGTTCTGAAAACACAAGTCACAATGTTTCCAGTGAGCAGATCCTTTGCATGAGAGAGATATGCAAAAAAATTAGGTGAAATCATCAGAAATTATGAACCCTGATATGCTGCTTAGTTAGGAGCCTGCAGTTATGGGAGCTAAATACCCATTTATCTTAGTTAATTATAAACCCAGCCACATTGCTATAGTAAGGACAGGAGCCTGTTGCATGTCTATGATGGCTGAGGTAAAAAGTGACTTATTTAATATTCCTTATTTAATATAGAAATGCAGAGAGATACCAGAGAAGAATTTTTGCTCTGTCTCTGTTTACTTGGCATCTTCCACACAGGGTGTGGGGAAAAAGATTTATCTTCCTCTATTGCCAACTTGGAAATGAATTGCTGGAAATATATTCCATAGAAAAGGTCTCTCCACATCACCTTGGGAAGGCAAGACTGCAAACCCTGGAAGCCAACATTTCCATGCATTTGAGTAATGTATGTCAGTAGCAAGCGTGCCCAAAGGAGAATGAGCTGATGATGGTTGCAGTGATTGTCCCCTTGTGATTGAAAGAAAGAATTCCATCCCTGGAAATCCTCACAAGAAATAGCCTAGGATACACAGAGCATGCTCAGTAGCTGCGGCATGAAATGCCACATGGAAGAGAAAACCAAAAAAATATTGCCTAGCAGGGAAAGAGACAAAATGGCAGCTTGGAAAAAATGAACGGTTTTCTGGCAAAACCCAGAGTGAAATCATTAATTGAATCAAACTTTACTAAATTAACTTGATTTCCTGGGCTTACACAACACATGATTAAAAATTAAGGAACACAATTATAAGTTTAGTGGGTTGCACAAAGTCAACCACAATACGATTCTCTATATGAAAATAAGCACAAAATATTTAAAACAGATTCTTCCTTTCATAAAAAAAACCTACCACAGTCTTCTTGTAGGATGCAAGGACGATAGTGGGAACCTGGTTAACACAGTTAAGCAATTTGATAGAATAGACTAGGATCGCTGTCTACAATTTGAATGATCTCAATCTTTTTATCAAGAGATTTCTTAGATCTTCCATTTTCCATCTTGGTCCAGCTCCAGTAAACACAGGAGTTCAGGAAAGTTCACTATTGGGGATGAAAGTGTAATATTGTCTTGTTCTATCACTTGATGCACTTCTCCTAGTGTGTTTGCCAATGGTGCACATGACCCTGATGATTTCTCAGTTGACATCTCCTTTTCCCCCACCCCCACCTGACAGGCAGCAGAGCAGCAAACCTCCTGCATATCTCCACGAGAGGGATCATTTTTCATTCCCCTGACATTTCTGTGGCTATGATTTTCCTCCATTCACCAAACCAGGGCTGCAGGTTCAAAGTTTTCACTACAAGGTCTGCCAATAATTTTGCTTCAAGATAACCCTTAGTATCTCAACTGCTTGGTGCAAGATCTTAAAACTCGCTACTAGTGCATAATTTAGGGATTACAGAAATAAGCTATTTATATCATATTGCTGCCACTTCATAGGTCCTGTATGTGCAAATGGTTCTCACCATTACAGCACAGCTAGCTAACTAAAAATAGATTTTTCTCTCTCTCTCTCCTAAGACATAAAGTTTGTGGAGGCACTTTTCTAACTAACCGTGAATCTAACTACTATTCTTTCTAACGGACTGTTCAATAGTTGAATTGTAAAAGAGATTAAGTGGATGCCAGTCTCGAAATAAATAGAGCTTTTATTGCTGTTTGCAGTTTGTGCAAAGTGTGAGTCATTTTAATGGCATGAAATTCTGAAAGTTGGCTCCAAACAAAACAACAAAGCAATATAGGATCTAATTTCTTGCACACTAGATCAATTATCAATACACTGTCAATGCACAATTCAATCCCCCTTTCTCCTCCCCCTCTTGTGTCTTCATGGCACACGGTTTATATTTATTTTCTCTAATTTATTTCAATTGCAATATTTGGAATTATGCAGGCAATGTAATTTGTTCCAATGTGTTAAAGTAGGTTCAAAATGCATACAGACCATTAGAAGGCAATGTTTAAGATTGAGCAAATGGACATACAGATTGTGTTCTATAGGAAGAAATTTGTTGATGAATAAGAATAAACAGAGTAATGTGGAGAAATTCTTAATATGCTCACTTAAGAAGGCCCTTTCTGCACAAGTACACATATCTATGTGGCTTCCCTACTGTTTTACAGGGCTGAAGCCTTGACTCTGGTCTATAATACTGGTTTCTGAATTCTGAACTCTTTATGAATGCTGAAGTTCTTAGAATCCTGGATGCTTTCACAAAGCAAACATTCATAAAATTTTCAGGAGGAAATTCCTATTTTTGCAACCTCTCTCTCTCTCTCTCTCCCTCTCCCTCTCCCTCTCTCTCTCTCTCCCCCCCCCTCTCTCTCTCTCTCTCACACACACACACACACTTGCTGCACCTCTTACCCTTGCCCACACCAGACAGAGCATCAGTGACTACTACAACTTTGCTCCGCACAGCAGACTTTGTCATCAGCTGAGTAACTTTCCGATAAATGTATACAATTCCACTAATTCCAACCACAAGCAGTGGAAGGAATAGAATAGCCATAATGCCCATCTTCACCTAGCAAAAAAAGATAACAAATTAAAGTCACACAGAAGGGCCATCATACTGTACATGCCACACAGATTTATTTTTCTTTTCAAAATGTACTCAGAGGTCAGTGAGCAGGACAATTAGCAATATATTACACATTCTGACTCGACCCCATAGGAAATTATTTATTCAGCATCTGTCAGTGCATATGGAGATTATCAAAATTGCACAAACCCTATTTTCTTTGTTTCTGCAATGCAACCCATTTTTGTAAGATTTTATCTGGTAAAATCAAGACGATGACACAAATCCATTTAAATCCATGTATTCATTTCCTTATTGCTTGCTTTATATTATAAACAGCTTACATGCAGTAGTCCATTCATTTATTGCAATGCAAAGGGGGAAAAAGGAAAGGAAAAGAGTAGAGGGGAAAAAAAAACACTTAAGTATTTCCTCTTATAATTATAAAAGGCCAAAAGCAATTACTGCAGACATTAATCCCATTTGATATCCAACTACAGTTCTGCAATAAAGCTAATAACTTACTTGGAAAGCAAGCAGTCAGCCCGCCGATAAAGTGGTGTCTCCTGCCAACTGGTTTATTCCAGAAGTTTAATTAAACTCGTAGACATTTTTGGAAAGGAAAAGCTAGCCCACAAGCTGTAGCTTAGTCCTTTGAGCAAAAGCAGCTATGTATAGTGCCCAGCTGCACCCCAGACTTTAAAAAAGTAAATATAGTATCTGTGGTCTCAGCCACATACCTGACCTATTTTGTTTCACTGGGCTTCCAAGTCCTTCTGCAGCTTGGAATAACTGAACATTAAGAAGGAATGGTCTTCATTTATTTGTTAGCAGGAACCTTGAATTAATTCTAAACTTGCCCTTGGAATTTTTATTTAACATGGAAATCCTTGTTAGGAGCCTCCAGTCCATTAGCAAGGTTACTGGCCCCGTTTATGATAATACAAGATGGAATTGCTTACTTTTCAGAGTTCTTATATGGTGGGAATGCCACTAGAAGCTGGCCATAATATTATTATATGTAGATAAGAATATTTTAAATATATCAATATATTTTAGTTTAACACTTAGTGTGTACTGCTAATTTTGTATGCAGCTATGTCTCTGTCAGTGCTATCATTTTGTATTTTTGTAATAGTCGGAATAGGAATTGTACAACTAAATAATACAGCTCTTGTGCAAGTTGGACATAATGGACATTTTTCCAAACTGCAGTAGCAGATTTAGCTCTCACACTTTTAAGGTGCAAATGACATTTTGAAAATTTCTGTCAAATTTGTAGAAAAAGAAATTGAGGAGATAATTTCAACCAAATTTCTGTTTGGGAAGGAAAAAATATTTTTCCGAGTCAGAACCCATCCATAGCAGCAGTATTACAGAAAAATCTCAATGGGAGTTTTTTTTTTTCAAGCTTGATGAAATAAGGAAGACTGCAATGCCCTGGAAAGAAATTTGCACAAGGACAAAGAAAACATTCCCGTACATTTCTTGGTGACTAACTGACTGAATGAGCACAGTACCATCACTTGTGAGAGTTTAATTTTCTCCCTGATGTTAGATAATTTCTAAAGTAACTTTTCTTTCATCAAACTGAATGAGACCTAATAGAAGAGAAGGCAGAATTTCCATTCTGATCATCCCATAGTATGGAACACAAAGGATGCAGCTTACAAATCCACAATTGGTTGTATCGGCTGTTTTCACAGAAATAACATCTGGAACACTTCATCAGTGCAAAGGAGAAGGACATTCAGTATCCCAACTCAAAATGTAGATGGGTCTAAAAAAGTCAGAGTCAGAAAAAATGGTGGTCCAAAATATCAATTGTCTACTTATTAGTCACAATAGAATGAACCTATTCAGTGTCATTAATTTAGTTCAAGGGTCACTAAATATGAGTGAACTACTATTCAAGTGAAATACAACAATAACTTTTTAATGAAGTTCAACCATTCCAGAATTGGATTCTGTGGTTTGAATCCATTGATGGCAAAACAGTGGCTCATTGGTTTGTATTAACTCCCCCACACTTAAAAAAAAACAAACCACCAACAAAACCTTGTTCAAATTCAGATCAGCTGAGAAGTGGAGCTGATATTGCCCTGCTTGAGAATTCTGGGAAATGTTTCAACATAACTGGAAGATGCCAAGTAGGAAATGCTGTCTTATTTGAACTTGATATTTTATTACAACTTTATCAGTGGAGAAGGTTGTTTGGAGAGGTGAAACGTCCTTTGCTGGAAGTTCCATAGACTGAGAATCCCCATAGACACTTTTGCAGGATTCTTTAAGGGTAAATCCGATACTCATTGTTGAATAGGAATTCTAGTAGGCACCTTTTTTCATTTTGCCATTCTATAGGCTTTTGGTTTGTTTTGGGTGCTTTTATGTAAGGCTAAGATAAGTTGGGACATCAGAGGTAGAAAAAACATGCTGACAGTATCTGGAATTTGTGGAAATGGCACTATAATAGTGTTTATGACTAACAATACTAGGCTAACAGTACTTTTAATAGTATTTTAACAGTTTAAAAAGATGAAAAGTAAAAAAATGAAAAAATAGAAAGGAAAATAGAAAAGAATGACTATATAAGATTATAGTAAAGAAAAAAAATAAAGTATATAAATAAAAGATTGTCTCCTTCATCAAAAGTACAAGCACGTTTAATAACTTATCACCTTCTCGTAAAATAAAACTAATGATATCGTCTTTCCATAACTTATCTCTAATCTATAAACAAATCCTTAAAATTTTGCCTTTTAGTCCTTATTGTCAGCAAATGCCCATTAAGGATTACCAAACCTTGATCAAATAAGACAACTTTATATCTCTTCCTTTTAACAATCTTGGTCTTTAGTCCTTTCAAGTAATGTTCTAAAACTTGATCTCTGTTCATTTATCTTTGTCTCTTCTCACAAAATTCTTGAAAGTATTAACAAGCCTCTTTTGAAAATCCACTATAGAAAAGTTATTCAAATCATGTTTTTGGTTATGGTTTCTATGACCTTTTTAATTATTAAGATATCAGCCAATTTCATTTGTATGTCCAATAAAGCATCTTTTTGGGTTTCACTTCTGTATTTAAAGCTTACTTCACTAAGATTTTTTAAAATAATTTTTGTACTTAGAATTTACTTCACTAAGGATTGAAGAAGACTCACCTGGTGCTGTAAAACGTGTTGATCAAAAGGTTACTAGTATCTGATACGCAAGTAAAAAGCAATTTCCAAAAACAATTAGAATAGAAAGTATGCAAACCTAGTGTCCTTTTGAAAATTCCAATCATGATTTGAGCAAAAAGATGGCTATTCCTTCATCTCCTGTCTTGAGGCCTCCTTGTATAGAGCAACTGTATGTAGTACTTATAGATGATCACAAATCCTCTTCTTACCCAGAGAAGAATTACAAAGAGCTGTCTATTCATTGGCTTCTCATTCCATCACAGTTGTAGGCTCTTCTTTAATAGAGCCATTTCCAGTTTGCCATTTCTTCCCTAGGTGTCAATTTAAAATCCTTCTAAGGAAGGTATCTGTTGAAGCAAATCATATCGACAAGATTAAATTTAGGTAAAACATTATATTATAAAAGTGCCCTTTTCAAGAACTCCTGCGAAAAGATCCCAAGAGGACCTTGATATAAGTGGCCGCCTATTTGTAAATTTCGGACAATAACAATGTGCCTCCAAAACATGGAAATGACCCAGAAAAGTAGCCTCTTGAGCATGTTCTGATAAGCGATTTACATTAGACCTTCAAAATCCACATGCCACTTCAACCAACCCCTATAGAATTCAAAATAGTTTGCCATCATTATTAGCTGTGGATATGAGTCAAAGGCAGAACAAAGTTCATGCTTCTTTGTTCCTATAGTCCCCAGGAGATGCTTTGGTCCTTCAGCTTGTGACAAAGGTTTATGTGCACTTTGGGACTTCCCAACTAGCACTTTCATCTTATAATGGGCTGTGTCTGACACTATGGGACTTCATGCCAACTGATCACTCCATTTTTGTTTGATATTTGAAAGATCAAATACTTTTGGCATTGAAATCATTTCATCTCTGGATCTCATGAAGCCTGTATACCTGGAAAACCAAAATAATGCAAGTAAATTCATACTTGGGATCAGTATGTTTTGTGTATTAATTTTCTTTAGACATTGTTTGACCATTTGATTATCTGAGTAATAGTTCAGACAATAGGTGTTATTTAATGGATTCTTGAGTATCATGATATGATAGATTCATTTCACTGTAATAGGATTGTATGTCTTGATGTGAATTGTGTGAACCTTGATGATAAATGTATTTTTTTACATTTTTTTCCCCAAACAGACCTCATGGAATCCCTAATAATTTTATTTTGAAATATCTCCAATTATTAATGACCCTATAAATTAAAAAAATTAAAATCCTATAGATTTGTAGCATAATTTTTCTCAGGAAAGCTTTTCTTTGCATAGCACACACTGTGTTGATTTAAACATCTTTTACCAAGAATAAAACAATTTGATTTTATTAATCATAAAGCAAAGGTGCAGAGCTTAAGATTTCTGATAAACCCTAAAGTCCTTTCAAAAATTCTCAACAATCTGTATATTTTAAGTGTCAGCAGGAGGAAAATATTTTAGATGTAAAAGTAATCATATAAACTGGATGTAAATACCTTAAATCCAATTTATTTCTGTCCTGGTATGCCATTAAAAGTTCGTCTGTGCTTCTTCTTAAAATCAGTTCATTATTGCCATAAAATATACAGATTCTCCCTCAAATGCTATTTCATTTATTTCTCCCACTGAATTCTAAGAAAGTGGTTATTATATTTGGGAAATGGAAAATAGGCATTCTCTGATTCATTTATTGGTATATTTGACCCCATCAACATGAAGATCAATTTCATATGTGATTTTCTAATAGAAGCAGACTTACAATTTACAGCTGGGTTGGGAGTGGATGTCAATATATCTTATGAAAAGACATCTGCACAAAGGGATTACAATTATTCTATGATCATAGCTCATTTTAAGAGCCAAAGAAAAGCATGTAACTCCTTGAGATTCCCAACTCTGATTTTGAAATCTTTCCCAGATTCTAAGTTTTATGTCTGAGGGGATTGGGGTATAGTTGCATGGTCACAGTATGTTTGCTTCAGAAAACATCTACATTGCATAGATGTTCAGATATTTCAGTGTTCAGTAAATTTCTGACCTCCACTATCAAACAAGGTTTGCATCTGATGCCATATTGTGTTATTCTTTTTCCAGCAACTAGTTGCTCAGATAAATATGAGATTTG
This sequence comes from Ptyas mucosa, assembly GCA_012654045.1. NCBI lineage: Eukaryota > Metazoa > Chordata > Lepidosauria > Squamata > Colubridae > Ptyas > Ptyas mucosa. Next base: position 8,297,798 of record WNWU01000040.1, read on the forward strand.
CAAAAGTGCAGATTTTGAACTGCGACCAATAAAAAACATATCAATGTGATCTGTGCTATTTAATGGCACTATAAATTTTCTTGGATTATTTTTCATCTTTCTCTCTCAGAAAAAATAATCTATGCCTAAGCTTAGCATTTGTTTGGATGCATATTGCTCTAAACTAGAAATTAATTTAAATCCTGTAAATGAAATAATCAAAGTTACTTTAATGATAGAGATAAAATTTGGATTAAAATTTCATAGAGATATGATAAAGGAAAAAAAAAGAACCGAACCTTATTCCTACATTCTATAGTAGCTCCTGTTGAGCTATTATCTGTAAGAGAAGAAACACAATGAGTCAAAAAACTAGATAAATAAATTTTATCTTCTCTACTAGCAACTGTGGAGAGGAACTGCAATGAAAAGAAAGACAAGGAAAAGTAATTCTATTCACAAAGCAATGAGTTTATCAGTTTTCCTCATCCAGGACAGAAATGTAGGAATTATGGTGCATATGATTATAATGAAATAAACAATTCTAGAAATTAAAAAGAAAGAATCCTAAAATACATTAGGTCTTTATATCAACCTAATTGGAGCTGTATTTTGATAACCTGTGCTTTTTCTGATCACCCAACCTCAAAAAGGATGTGACAGAAAGTGGAAGAAAAGACTCTCAAAGCAAAGCAATTGAGTGAAAATAGTGATACTATGAATAGGATAGAGTAGAGTAGAGTAGAGTAGAGTAGAGTAGAGTAGAGTAGAGTAGAGTTGAATTGAATTGAATTGAATTGAATTCTTTATTGGCCAAGTGTGATTGGACACACAAGGAATTTGTCTTGCTGCATATGCCTTTTTATTAATTTTGTAAATTAAATTATTATTACTATTATTCTTTAGGTGATAAGATAGGAGGTAATTTTGTTCTCAATGTGAAGAAAATAGCTAGAAGCCAGTTTTGTTTTCTTCCGCATGGTAGACTTTGAAATTTCCCTATGACATCCATGAACAGGATGGATGTCATTCAAGATAAATAAAAGAATAACTGCATACCATGTATCCTAATATATTACTTTTTTCTAACAGGCTTCCCCCGCCCCTCAGCCCGGGCAAGTTTGCTTGGGATGATTAGACTTGATAGCCTATCCTTTAGAAGATAGGGATGGGTGCTTTAAGAGTCTTTAAATTTTCAGGCTGATCCAATGTAGATAACATTATCTCCAAATGTAGATAACATTTTTTATTCCCCCAGGATGAGCGAGAGGGAAAAGGCACTTAGATGGTTTCAATGTATAAAGGAGGACTAGAATCTGAGTCTTGTCCTGAGAACCTGAGTCCTACTCCAGCACTTTAACATCATACCACAATAGTTTTTCTTATGATAAATTTGATAAATATGATAAACTTAGGATAAATTTCTTGACAGTTAGAACAATTAATTAGTGGAATGGCTTGCTCTAGAAATAGTGGGTGCTCCAACGTGGAAGTTTTTAAAAAGGACATCTATCTATCTGGTATGGTTTAGGGTTTCCTACTTCAGCAGCGGGCTGGAGTAGAAGATCTCCAAGGTCCCTTCCAACTCCATTACTCTGTTGTTCTGTTATATTCTCAGAATTAAGTCTCACTCTATTCAATGGGATTTCCTTCCAAATTCATACAGTACCACATGCCATGTTAAGAATTCACTGTTACACAATGTAGTAGCAAGATGTATATAAAGGGAGTTACATCCATTCATAGAGGCTAGGTTAGCTTTAATTGTTCAGTTGGATAAGGCAGTGGAAAGATTACTGTCTTTGTTCCATGATTGGACTCTACTAAAACATCTAACATACCCTTGTGGTTTGCACACCTAGGCAGATCTATGGTCTGTTCTAGAAAGGATTTTATCATTTCCTATACTCTAGCTGTCATTGCCTCATTTCTAGAATTGAGGAGTACAGATAAATATCTGGATGTTTTGACTGCATTTTCTATTTTCTATTAGTTCCAATCAGCATAACCAGACATGTGGGGGAGAGGATGAGGTGGGGTTGTCGATGTGCAAATGTAATACACATTGTAATACACAATCTGATACACATCAGATTGGCTTTCTCTAGTGTAGATCTTCAAGAAGAAAACCATGGAAGTCTCTAGGAAAGAGAGGAAAATATCTCTCTTTCTGACTGAATTTATTCTAAGCCATTAAACAAAACGGCTTCCCTCTCCCACAGTTGGCTGTTCTCAGGATGTAACAAACTTTCCCATTGTGCATGTTATTTCAAGGGAAAGTAGCTCATTCTTTGCTATTGCAATTCACAAAATAATCGCTAGGATGGCTCTCCATTTTCTGCATTCATGCAGAGAACACGAGACATGTGAGAAGCAATAAGCAGAATATGTAAAGAGGCAATTTGTAAAATATCTCCTGCAAATCAAGAGAGCCCACATTGTTTATTTTGTTAATGCATGGAGATCAGATCCTTATTTGGATTTAGAAATGGTTCTACCGGTATTTTACATATATCTCACCAAATACACAAAGAAGTAGACGGTAATAGATAAATTAACTTCCAGCATGAGTAGGCAACTGAGTGACTTCCGGATGTTTAGAATGCAGCTTCTCCAACCTCTTGTCATTGGCCTTATCTGAAATTGACAGATCTGAAGAGTTGACAATTGCCTGTCCCTCTGTGTTTTACCAGGACATTGATATACAACTGTACCAATAAGTTTGCCCTTGCAGTTCTGGGTTTATATTATAAAGCAAAGGCACTATTTGTTGCAATACACTGCAGCACCTTTAGATGTCTCTGCTTATGTGGTTTTTGTGCAAAAAAGTGGGGAGGAAGGGGGAAGAAATTGTTTGTCTGCAGCTGTTTCCTTAAATAAACTATCTTGTTGCTTGGATTGTGAGAGAAATCAATAACAGCAAGCAATTGCCCAGCCAATGTTACAAAGTGATTGTGCAAAGATGGTGCATAGCTAGACTGCTAGGGAAAAGCTGGCTTGTAAGCTGTAAAGCCGTGGACAAAATTACATCCGGAAGGCAGGAGGCAGAATTTCCTCCACATTACATCATTGTTATGCCAGATCTTGTATGTTTAGTATAAACAAAATATCATGGTGAAGATGAACCTGTTTTGGCAGGGAAAGGTCTGTCTATTTTTCTTTCTGTAAACCAGGGAGTTGTGACTTATTTCAGAGACATACCAGGCAGCTACCATTCTATGCAACTGACTGAGAAAAAAAATAAAATTATATTTAAGGCAGCGCTTCCCAACCTAGGTAGCTTTCAGCCAGATGGACTGCAATCCCCAGAATTCTTAGCAAAGCTGGCTAAGGAATTCTGAGATTTGAAGTCCACCTATCTTACAGTTACCTTTTATTTTCCTTTTTAAAGATCAGCATAGGTGCATGTCTAAACGTATATTCCTGCTTGTCATGGTCATGCTGCTACCATTTTAATGGACCACATCCACTTCCAAAGCAGTAGGATCATGTCTAAAGCAGGTCTAGCCTTTTCTTGCTTTATTGACTCTTATGCCTTGCATTGTTACGTTATAGATGGCAAGCTTTCTATAGGAAAAAAAGTCAACGATGCAAATAAGGGAAGGGGGATTGGAAAAATAAACTAAGGTATACACAGGCTAACAAACTAATTAACTAAATTAACTAAAAACTAATAAAGACAATCACCTCTTTAAAGTGCTTGAGAGGAAGCAGCGGAAGCAGCCAGAACAAAGAGATCAGGGAGGGTGAAATAAAAAAGGAGTAAAATAAATCTCTGGATGAGTGACTTGTATCCTACACTGGAGACTGGAAACCAAATAATACTATATTTTACATTAACTTCAAGAGATTCAGTGTGGGGGGTAACTATTTGTCAGAATATTTCTGACATTGAAAATGGAGTCACCCCTGGACAAGTAGGTGACCTAACCAATGTACCAATGTACAATGTATTGGTACATTTTGTACCAATGTACAAAATGACTGAATAATGGGGGGCAGGGATATGGCTTCCCTCTAACTCTTCTTCTTCCTCTTTCAGTTTTGCAGGGTTTGCCTGGCTGGCACATGTGATGGAGTCATGCAATCAGAGCTCCGTGGCTGAGTTCGTCCTCCTGGGCCTGGCAGAGGGGGCCATGACCGAAACTATGCTTTTTGTTCTCTTTTTGGTCATATACTTAGTTACCCTACTAGGCAACTGCACAATGGTGATGTTAATTGGGGTTGAACATCGCCTACACACCCCAATGTATTTCTTCCTCCTCCATTTGTCCCTGCTGGACCTTTGCTATTCCTCAGTTACTGTCCCACAGATGTTGACACATCTTCTCTCTAGGCATAAAGCCATATCCTTTGTCCGGTGTGCCTTCCAGATGTATATTTTCCTGGTGTTTGGTATGGCAGAATGTATTTTGTTGGGTCTCATGGCCTATGACCGCTACGTGGCAATTTGCCATCCTTTACACTATACCACCATCATGAACTGGCACTTCTGTAGTTGGACTGCAGGAGCTGCTTGGTTGAGTGGGTTCCTCAATTCCCTCATTGTCAACGCTTTTGCTCTGCGCCTGCCATACTGTACCAAAAATCGCATCAATCAGTTCTTCTGTGAGGTACCGGCTGTGATCAAGCTGGCATCTGCTGACTCCTCCGAGGCAGAGATAGTTGTGTTTGTCTTTGGCTCCATTCTTCTGCTGCTGCCTTTCATTCTCATCGCTGCCTCCTATGCCCGTATTGGGATTGCCATATTGCGCATTCGCTCATCTGAGGGCCAACGCCGTGCCGTCTCGACCTGTGGCTCGCATCTCCTGGTGGTGAGCCTTTTCTACGGCACAGCACTCTTTGCCTACATGAGGCCCACCTCGGTCAGTTCTGCCACAGGCCAGGATAAGGCTGTATCTGTGTTCTACACTGTGGTCACCCCCATGATGAATCCCCTCATCTACAGCCTTAGAAACAAGGAGGTGAAGGGTGCTCTGAGGAAATTATTAAGCAAGAAAACAACCTCTCCAAAGACCTGACCCTGGGCCTGTCTTCAGCTCTGTTCAAAAACGGAGGCTCAGAATAAGCATCATATCTGTAGTGAGCCAGGAAAAGGGAACATTTGATTGATAAAGGAAAGGATCTTTGAAAGTTCTTGTAAATATTCCTCTTTAGCCTTTTATACATATTTAGAAATCCAGACCAAGCAATTTTGGATCTCTAAGAGGCTTACTAGTCAGTTTATTAGTACTGCATTTACTGGAAAGAAAGACTAGATTTTTTTTCTTCTCAGAAAAGTTATCTGCAAAATTAGAAAATCTCTGAGAAAAGGGCAGCAGCGGAAGCAGATGAGATTTTGATATCTAAATTTTCCTTTTCAAGAGAACATTCAAGACGGGTTTCCCCTTGGCCAAATATGATATTTTCTTTTTATTCAACCCTTCCTCTTGGCCTTTGTGAAACAATTTGTCCTGTTTCAATAACAGCTACTGTATATACAGTAGTATAAGCCAGCACCTTCAGTGTCTAGAGGACCTTTTGGCCAATTTATGTTACACTTTGTGTAACTGAGGAGAGTGAGAATGTGCTTTGAGTAAGTTACAATTAGCTAAAAATCTATGTCCTAGACTAGAAAACCAAAGAACTAAACCATTAGAGTTCTTACCTACACAAGGACAGGAAATAATGGTTGGAAACTAGTCAAAGACAGAAGCAACCTGGAATTAAGGAGAAACTTCCTAACAGTGAGGACAATTAACCGGTGGAACAGCTTGCCTCCAGAAATTGTGGGTGATCCAACACTGCGGAAGAGACTAGACAGTCACTTGTCTGAGATGATAAAGGTCAGGGGAGTCAAACTCAAGGCTTCAGGTGCTTAGATCTGGACTAGAAGATATCCAAGATTCCTTCCAGTTCTATTCTATTCATATAATTTTTCCTGCTGATTTCCCCAAACCAGATTAGATTCAGAGCAGCTTTTGCCTGAGTAAGAGAACCAATAAGAGGTTAGAGAAGAAAATGAGTGCTTTTTTAGCAGGATTCTTGAAGCTTGGGGCTTATTAAAGACTTGATCAGAGAGGAAAGGGAAGAAAGAAATTCATTGGCAACCTCCATTCAGGTTAGTCTGTGTAAGTCTTCTTTTTCTCAACCAAGCATGGGCAATATATTCCAACTCAGCTTTAATTTACCATTGAGTTTCCTATAGGTGGAATAGTAAAGAATAGCACACTTTAGGTTATTGTAATACCATTTAATCCTTTTTAATAATGTTTTCTGCTATTGATTTACAACTCAGAAAAAATGTGCAAAAAAGTTTTAATTCCTTCTAGCTAAAACCTGTAAGTTATGGTGTATACCGAGCTGGCTCATATGGAAATAAAAACATATTTAAAATACATGGTTTGTTTCAAAAGTCCCATTTTTTACATGTTAAACCATGTAAAATAAACCATATTTTGGATGAAGGTTTGGCAGTGTAGTTTTACCCCAGCAGTTTATTTTGAGCTGTGGTGGCGCAGTGGTTAGAATGCAGTACTGCAGGCTACTTCTGCTGACTGCCGGCTGACTGCAATTTGGCAGTGCAAAGCTCACCAGGCTCAAGGTTGACTCAGCCTTCCATCCTTCTGAGATGCGTAAAATGAGGACCCAAATTGTTGTGGGCAATATGCTGATTGGAAATCAGTTAGAGAGAGCTGTAAAAGCACTGTAAATTGGTGTATAAGTCTAAGTGCTATTGCTATTGCTATTTTCTTTTGTCCTATAATTTTTTCAACCACTTGTTTTTTTTACTTGTATCTGCTTTCTCAAATTTATGCTGATCGCTCATGTTCCTTTATAGTAGAAGCAGGGAAAAGTATTTGCCTTCCTGAGCTGGAATAGCAAGTGATCTTTAGTTCAATACAAGCAATGGGCCACCAATTTCCTTCCCTATGTCTAAGACCAATAAATATTTTAAGGAAGGCAAAGGAGACAGTGTGTCACCCTTATTTGTTCAAGTAAGATGAAAATAGGTAAGGAAACTTCCCTCCTACTTCTACCTAATGGTAGGATCATTGGCCCTGTGAGTAATTAATTTATTGGGAAGAAATGTTTAATTCAAAAACCCTGAAAAAATTGCTTGGCCATTCTAGATCAAGTGTCTTTTTGTTGCCTTTATATAAATCTTTAAGACAAGAGTCCTACTGTAGTAGGATCAGCCACACACTATTTAAAGCATCACAGAGAGCTTCTAATTTGTCCAGGTGTTTCCCACACAAAATCAGCCTTGCCTCTCCCGAATGAAATACTTGTGCACATTCTGGAAGATAAACCAAAGGACAATTCAATTAATTGAGATTGTAATAGAATATACCTGTTCTTATTCATTCAACCCTAATGACAGAAAAATTAATCTTCCCACATTCAGGATAAACCCTCCTTCCCCGTGCAATTGCTTATATTTCAAATACTGATCTTGTGGATGATTAAACAAATGTATAATCCAGCCATTGCCTGAACCAGCATATTTGTACCTCCTTTTGCTCACAAATGTATTCTATGAAGATTTGTGCATGGAACTGAGGGCAACAGCTAGAATCCAGGACCATTACAATTGGGTTATAGTTTTGAAAACACAAGTCACAATGTTTCCAGTGAGCAGATCCTTTGCATGAGAGAGATATGCAAAAAAATTAGGTGAAATCATCAGAAATTTTGAACCCTGGTATGCTGCTTAGTTAGGAGCCTGCAGTTATAGGAGCTAAATATCCATTTATCTCAGTTAATTATAAACCCAGCCACATTGCTATAGTAAGGACAGGAGCCTGTTGCATGTCTATGATGGCTGAGGTAAAAAGTGACTTATTTAATATTCCTTATTTAATATAGAAATGCAGAGAGATACCAGAGAAGAATTTTTGCTCTGTCTCTGTTTACTTGGCATCTTCCACACAGGGTGTAGGGAAAAAGATTTATCTTCCTATATTGCCAATTTGGAAATGAATTGCTGGAAATATATTCCATAGAAAAGGTCTCTCCACATCACCTTGGGAAGGCAAGACTGCGAACCCTGAAAAGCCAACATTTCCATGCATTTGAGTAATGTATGTCAATAGCAAGCATGCCCAAAGGAGAATGAGCTGATGATGGTTGCAGTGATTGTCCCCTTGTGATTGAAAGAAAGAATTCCATCCCTGGAAATCCTCACAAGAAATAGCCTAGGATACAGAGAGCATGCTCAGTAGCTGCAGCATGAAATGCCACATGGAAGAGAAAACCAAAAAAATATTGTCTAGCAGGAAAAGAGATAAAATGGCAGCTTGGAAAGAATGAATGGTTTTCTGGGCAAAACCGAGAGTAAAATCATTAACTGAATCAAACTTTACTAAATTAACTTGATTTCCTGGGTTCACACAACACAGGGTTAAAAATTAAGCAACACAATTATAATTCTCTATGTGAAAATAAGCACAAAATATTCTCCTTTTCATAAAAACTTACCACAGTCTTCTTGTAGAATGCACTATATAGAGGGGGAGCCTGACAATAAAAGTTAAGCAATTTGATAGAATAGATTAAGATAGCTGTCTACAATTTGGAATAATCTCAACCTGTGGTGAAATCCAAATTTTTTTTACTACTGGTTCTGTGGGCGTAGCTTGGTGGCCGTGGTGTGGCTTGGTGGGCATGGCAGGGGAAGGATATTGCAAAATCTCCATTCCCTCCCCACTCCAGGGGAAGGATACTGCAAAATGTCCATTCTCACCCCAATGTGGGACCAGCCAGAGGTGGTATTTGCTGGTTCTCTGAACTACTCAAATTTTCTGCTACCGGTTCTCTGCTACCGGTTCTCCAGAATCTGTCAGAACCTGCTGGATTTCACGCCTGATCTCAACCTTTTTATCAAGAGATTTCTTAGATCTTCCACTCTCCATCCTGGTCCAGCTCCAGTAAAAGAGTTCTGCAAAGTCCACTTGCAGTCTGTCTGTCTGTCTGTCTGTCTGTCTGTCTGTCTGTCTGTC
>WNWU01000040.1:8327905-8359940 GCA_012654045.1 Ptyas mucosa
GGAAGGAAGGAAGGAAGGAAGGAAGGAAGGAAGGAAGGAAGGAAGGATCGGTTTTCACTGGACCATTGGTGAAATGAATACAATCAGTACAAAAAAACCACAGGTTCCCTGGTTGAGGTCCCTTCAGAAGTGGATTGGTAGCTTGGCACAAATGGTCATGGAAGGGAGTAACAGTGAGCAGATGAAAAGAAGGGTTCCTGTAATAGTATGTGGTAGCCAACAGAAATGGAACCATGTGCCAACAATGAAATGAAGTTAACAGATGAAGTTGATAGCACAAGTTGGAAACCATTACTTTTGATGCACAGCAGGGAGAGACAGGCAGAAGTTAACTACCTGATGGGCTGGTATGGATAGAGGATGCTATCAACATATCTGATATTAGCAGATTCTCAAGAAATGGTTGTTGAGCCATACTCATGCTGGAGCAACCTGGTTGTGCAAATGAATTGTAAGTCCCACTGGAATCAGTGGAATTTTCTTCTGAGGATACCTGCATGGGATTATGCTATCAATCTCTCTCCCTACCTAACTAGCGCCATCAAAGCAAAAGAGAAGAGAAGACCCAAAATTAGACATGTTAAAAGTATTTCCTTTGTAGGTCATCACCATGGCTTTCCACTAGAAGATAAATTCTTAACATACAAAAGAAAAATGCGACATACAGTACATACATTGGTACTTTCTATAATACAAAACAAAATCAACAGTCCTGGATCTCCTCCTTAACAATATTCTTCACAATGTGCCACAGGAATGTTATTTAACTCTGCAAATCCCATAGGACTGGATGGGTTGTGAATGTCTGTTAAGGGATGCATGAAGTCCTCAGTTGTTCTCTGGAGGGTGTCAACATACATCTTCCAAGCCTTTTCTGGAACAGGAGGATTGGATTTAGTTTGTAGACTTCTCTCCAGTTTTTTCTGTTTATATTTAAATTCCAAAATAGTTTTTGTGTATCTGTTCATTGTGGTCACAGAGGAAGCCATGCAGCAGGCAAAGGAAACCCACGCCAAGCTGTCAATTTGAGAAAAAAAAGGGGGGGGGGAATGATAGGACACAGTCATACACACACCCACCCCCAGACTGAACAGCCCACAGATCTCTTATGCAGTCCAAGAATTTACACTTGTTTCTAACAACCTATCTTTTAAAACGTTTCTCCATCATGTAAGAACATAATCACTGTGATTTCACATTCATGCCTTTATCTTTCATTGCTTCTAAAGTTTGGGATGAATGAGCTCACATGAACATTTCTTCAGGGAAATTCTGCAGAGGGAAGTGGCCAATCTGCTCCACATGTTCATGGCACCAGTGAAAAAGTAGAAATGCCACTAGGCTTCATCAGTGATATTTTTTTGTCATTCAGTTAGCATTTCTTTTTAATTCACCACATGACCCCCAACTAATGAAAAATGATGCATCAAATGAGATGATTTGATGATATTTCAATCACCAATCAGTAGCAATGCCACCGAATGCAATTTAGGCTGGTTGAGGATCAGCTTTCTTTTGACAATCCTAACACTAAAATAGCTGCACAAGCACATTTATTACTAGTATATGGAGGGGATGGTTACTGAGCAGCTAATACCCTTTTATAGGTTCTGAATATATTTGTAAAATATATTCCTTCCAGCAGATCTCTAATTGGCTCGGCTGCTAAACTAAGAATGCTTATGCAGATGGAAGATTCATTTTCTCATCTCCATTCAGCCACTACACAACTGTACTTCTTTTGGGCAACTTGATGAAATTCCTGGGGTCAATATATGTATAGAAAGGAATCATTCTTTTGCAAAACCTCAGGGATAGGAGAAAGATAACTTAATAAGGAGCTCTCTGTACTCAGAGAAAGACAAGATATTTTTCATCTTTGAACTTCATGCACAACCCGTTGCTGTTAAGATGTCGCCATCAATATTAAGCACCCGTGTGATACACTTGAGAAGCAAGCCTGCAAGGTCTTATGATTCTATTCTCAAACATTAGTACTACAGTAGTTTGTCATTGAGATAAGAAATAAAAAAAGATGGCTCCCTCAGAATGATTTGACTCATGCCCAACTTTTTGTGATACGTTTTGCTTCAAAATTTACCAGTAAGACCAGCCATAATCCCACATCTGAGGCCTCCAGTCCTCCGGACCAAAATTTACTGTCATTTGAAATACGGTTGTATACATCATGTGAGCCACCATTCCAAGGAGACCTGTAACAGTCAATCATAGTTTCAACAAATTACTCCTTGATGAATTGATTCTAGGGCATGTAAAGTACTGAGTGAATTTCCCAAGGGGTGGGGGGAAGATATATTTGAACAGAGCTGAATTACGGTGAGGGTAAAAGATAAATAAGCAGAAGATTACAAGTAGAGAACTAATTCATCCACCTCGATGTCTTTGGTGTGAGGAATTGTACTAACTGGAGATGAACTAGGAACCTTTTACATTCAAAGCATCGTGCTTCATCTTGTTTGGACTTTCTGTCCATTCCTTGACTGTCATTGCAGCCATCACTTCCCAGAAATCTTTTGTTCCTTTGTTGAAATGGGTGGCAGTTTTTCCTCACACAAAAACACCCTTTAATGTGGAGAGTTTGAGTATCAGCAGCTAATTCTCTTAGAACAAGACAACTCTTCCCATCCTTAAGAGCTGATCTTTTTATGCCTAGTACCATGTTCCCCCCAAAATAAGACCCTGTCTTATTTTTTTTTTTTGAACCCTGAAATAAGCACTTGGCCTTATTGCCATGTGCTCAAAAGCCCGATTGGGCTTATTATCAGGGATGTCTTATTTTGGGGAAAACAGAGTATATATATATAAAAAATTCTTTCTATTGTTCATTTTTTCCTTTGGCTTACTTTAACTCTCAACAGAAGCAATACCAAAGTGTTACCTGCTAAAACAGTGAATATAGCAGCAAATGCATTAAGCTTCAGCCCATCCAGGACGCTGATGGAATGACAGATTTCAATCAACATGAGAGTGATGCCCATCAGGAGTAAAATAATATAGAGGATCTCTGCGGCAATGGACAACCATAGAACACCTGGAACATATATATATACACACACACACTCACAAATCAGTGCACCAAGACCATTTTAAAGACATATTTTGTTTCTATAAACCAGCAATTGGGCTACATACTGTACATGGTTATCAAATTTGATTTCTTTTCAGAGGAGCTGGCAATTGATTTTAAGGATGGTGAGTATGGCCACTTCCCCCAATCTGGAACTCGTCAGATGTTTGAGACAGTAATTGTCAGCATTCTGCCATCAATTTGCCATGAGGATTGGACTCAGCCTGCAGAAGAATCTTTTTTTTCCTGCTTCCAAATTAGAAAGCCAGGTTGGACCTCTTTAAGATTTATCTCTGAGCTGACATATAGGCTGACTGCATGGAGAATGAAGGACTGTCTCATCCAGGCCTAAATTTGACATTCAGCAAAAATTCTGAACATCCATCTAAGGCAATGTATGTTTCATAAAACCTGGATGTGTGCATGAGTGTGTGTTAAAAGATTGTTTTCCCTTGTGATTCAGAACACTAGATATAAATATAGAAAGAACTTGAAACACTGACAATATATAATTACCTTGAACTGCTGGGGGTGTCAGGCTGATGAAACTTCTGCATTTCTCACCTATAAGGCACATAAAATGAACACTTGAAAATTAAAGTTTTTTTTTAAAGAAACACAAGTGTCATATTTGCCCGCTCAGGTTCTTATCTTCCTAACATTTATAGGAACAAGAGCTTCCCACAAGCAGCAAGTTGGAAGCAGATGGCGGGGAAGCCAGAAGCACCGAGATAAAATGTTCCACTACTGTTTTATTTGTAATGCAAATCCCTACGGAGTCATCTTTTGGGAAAGCATCCCTCCACCTGGTTTCATGTGTCTTATTCTGGTATTTGTTTATGGTACCAGAATGCAGATATAACCAGGCAGCTTTTGTTCTGGAGTGTCTCTTCTCACTTGCGTTACTTGCACTTTTACAAAAGGGGCTGTTGGTAGTATAATCCATCAGCACTTTTATGTTTGTTCTCAAATGCCAGGATAACATTATCTCATCAGAAACTCCCCTGAGGGAATCAGTAGCATAGACTCTCCAAATAACCAATTGTATTTCCTATTTATGGAAATGTAGACAGTTGTACCAAAACATGCAGCATCTTCAGAGAGACAACTCAGTGGATAAACCCTGAATAACCTTGGTATGTTTCAATATTATTTTCTAGCTTTTAAAACAGGGGTGTCAAACTCACATTGTCATGACGGCATCACATGACATATCACAGTGATGGCTAACCTTTTTGCCATTACTTGCCAAAAGCAGGGGGAGTGTGGGGGGTCATGGGTGCATGTGCCCACATCCATAATTCAATGCGCCCCGCTCTCCCATGCATGCGCACGTGACCCCCCACACTTCCCCCTGCTTTTGGCACGGTAGGCCTGTTTTTCCCCCTCCCCAGGCTCCAGACGCTTTCTAGGAGCCTGGGGAGGGCAAAAACACCCTTCCCCATCCCCCCGGAGGCCTTCTGGAGGCTGGAAACAGTTAGTTTCCCGACTTTCGGTGGGACCGGAAGGCCTGAAAATCAGTTTGCCGGTGTGCACATGCGCGCTGGAGCTGAGCTAGGGCAACATTCGCATGCCCACCAATATGGCTCCGCATGTCACCTTTGGCACCTGTGCCATAGGTTCGCCATCACAGACATATCGGGACTTTTCCCCCCTTTGTTAAACCCGGCGTGGGCGCGGCCAGTATGTGATGCATCTGGCCTGCGGGCCGGGACTTTGACAGCCCTATTTTAGAAGAACCTTCCCCAACCGGATAGGTTGCATACAACTTCCATCACAGACAGATTGCAAAAAAATATTTTAGGACTTCTGTGGACTAAAATAGTGGACTAAAAGACAGCTTTGTTTTTAGCAATGCTCATGATTGCAGCAGAAAATGGAACTGGTGAAGGATCTCCAAACTTCTCTCTGGATCAAGGAGAAGACTTGGGATTGCCAAGAGTACTCCTTACAGATGGTCCCCACAAGGAGACCATAAAACAGTGGTCTGCGGTAGATTTTAGAGATCTGGAAACTGCTTTGCTCAAAAGGATGGTACATTTGTCCGCTTCCTCTCTTAATCACATTTACAGGAAATGGGTAAATTCTTTTTTTTTATATTAACAATCTTCAGAATGACAAGTTTTATTATACTGGGTGATTTTCCTCCAACCCTCAGTGAAAGATTTATGCAAGTTTAAAACTTTAAAAAGCTCTTTATTTGGAAATAAGTGGAAAAAGCATAATTAAAATGTGGATTTTGGGAATTTTTTAACTGGACTAACAATCCAGTCCAGATTGACTGGAAACAAAACTTTGAAAAAGAAAAATTGGAATATTTCCTGTAATTTGTTTAAAATCATGTTAGAAATATATAAAGATTCTGATATATATAGATTATACAGTATACCTTTAATATATATTAAATAATAATATATTTATTTATATTTTAATATGATTTTAAACAAACTACAGGAAGTATTTTACTAGGGAAATGTTCTGGATGAGAGAAAAACATGATAAGAGGAAACTGAAGGTTCATTACTAGAAGCAACTAAAAAAATAAAGATTATAATTAAAGGAAAAGATTCACTAATACAAAATGGAAAAAAAAATATTTTAATTCTGGAAACATTCAAGGATGTTTGATAACAATGTACCTATTGTTACCTGTCTCATACAATAAGAATGGGCTTAAAAAAGAGATAGAAGAAAATATAACTGAAAATCAGGCTGGTTTGGATTCAGATTTAAAATTGACTGGATGCAAGAATAATATTAACAAGGAAGTTATATAGGACTAACAAATGAAATCGACTGAGATTTTATCAGTTAAAAGGGACACCCAAATAATAAGCCAAAACAGTGACTTGGATAAGTATGTTTTAATTCAGAAAAGTGATTTGGATAAATTTCTTACTTCCAAAGTAAATGTATTATAAATCCAAAGTAAATCCAAAGAGATATATTATATTTATGAAATAATTCCTGAGAAAAGGAAAAGAGAGAAAGAAAAGGCATTACTGAAAATGAATAAATATCAAGACTTTTAAAAGTAAAATAAATGTTTACAAAATTGGCTTATTTGATCAAGATTAGACCATATGAGGTTTTTTTTCCTAACAGCTTTTCTTGACTAGGACTGAATGATGAAGCTTTTAAGAGTTGTTTGTAGATAAGATATGGAAAGAAGAGAATTTTTGTGGTATTTTTAGAGAAAGTGACAAACTATGGTATTAAAATTGAGAGGTGATGAAGAAAAGATGATAAGAAATAAATTTTGTCGGACATCATTTGAAGGGTATATAATAAGGTATATATAATAACATATATATTATAATGTGTGTGTTGTTGTTGTTATTTCTGGTATCTTTTGCTGACTGCAAAATGTGGCTGTATTATTTGCCAATAGATGAGATTTGGCATGGTTTTTTTAGTTGCAGCATTAGAAAAGGTGTTACGAAAGTGTTTGTGCTTGTATTGATGAAGGGGGAAATCATTTCTTTCTACATTTCTTTATTAACTCTTTTAAAATGTATTGTCCCTTCCCCCTTTTTTCTTTTCTCTTTGCCCTTTCTACTTTTTTCTTTTTTATATTTCCTTAGTTTGTATTAGTTTTTTAATCTTTGTATTTTTAATAAAATATTATTTTAAATAAAATAATAACAAAAATGGAAACATTCCTTTAAGTGCTCTGGGTGACCAGAGAGATGACAGTCTCTTTATCCCTGGGTGTGTTTATTCAGGGGTTAGACAACCTCTTGTTATGGGTGCTTTAATCTGGATTTTTCCACAGGGTAGGTTTTGGACTTGATGGACGAAACTTTTCCAATGCTGAAGAGTTTACCTCATAGCCCCTTTGTTCTTATTTTAATTTTCTAATTTTCTCAGTGACTTTCCTTCCCTGGAAAAGTTACTGTAATTCTAAACCTCTTCCCTTTCTCTAAACCTCTTCAAGTTCTTTTCCTGCCTGGGCAGGTGGTTGGACTAGAAGACCTCCAAGGTCCCTTCCAACTCTGTTATTCTATTCTTAGCCATTTACTTTTTCTTCTGATTTAACAGATGAATATGCTGCAACTGTTGCCAAAGATTATTCCATAAACTGGGGCTGAAACTTTTTTTTTTTCAAATTCAGAATTTGGTCCAGTTTCTCTCTCTGCCCCTTACTACAATATCTCTCTGTATGACTATAATGATCACCTCAGACCATTACAGCTGCTTTATTATTAGATGATATAGAATGGAGAGCAGCTGTCAGTCTTCTGAAGGACAAAGCTATGTGTTACCTCTGTTTAGGTGGTTTCTATGTCTACTGTCCTTCGTTGAAGTGGATGATGTTGTCTCTTCTAGCATTGCTTATTTTTATCGGGTTTTTTTTAAAAAATGATTTATATGCCGCCCTTCTCCAGAGACTCAGGGCAGCTTACAATGCGTTAAGCAATAGCCTTCATACTTTTGTATATTTATACAAAGTCAGCTTATTGCCCCCACAATCTGGGTCCTCATTTTACCTACCTTAGAAAGGATGGAAGGCTGAGTCAACCTTGAGCCTGGTGAGATTAGAACTTGCAGTAATTGCAGGCAGCTGAATGTTAATCTTGTAGCTGGAATCATCTGAATATCAAAGTGGGTGAGCCTTGTGCTATATAGGCCCAAATGTTTTGCGCTAACCTATGATCACACCCCTGCACTGCTCCAAATTGCCTTGGAGTCACTCAGTGGAATACTGCTTAGAATGGAATGGAGTGTGGAGAAAACTTTAGGTAAATCATTGTATAAATCTTTCCAGTTTGGGTAATTCTAATCTTGCCAGTCCAGTCCCATGAAAGAGATATAGAGGACCTGGTGTGAAAAACATCTTCTCTTGGGCAGAATCTGATATGAAATTTGCTTTGAGACAGGCCAGGTCAAGAAGCAGATACTACTAGAATTTCAGTGATGCTACTTTATTGTTGTAAGGTATATTAACAGAATTTTGAAAGTCTGTCCATAACCTTTGCTGCCTCCCCCCCACCCCCCCTTTTTTTAAGAGAATAAGATCAAGACAGAGTGGTTTTGAGTCTCACATTTTCCTTCTTCTCAAGGTTCAGTAATGGTTTCATCCCCATCCCCTTTTGGAAGCCAGATCTAAATTCCTCTGTACTTTCTGTATGCTTGGTACAAGGAGATTCAGAAATAATGTAATATAAATATAAAGCACTAAATATAAAGCACTTCTTTGAAGAATATAGAAACTGTTAAATGTGTTGCATTTTCACAATGGTTGCCAATGCATGATGCAGCCTGGACTCAAAGAAATAAGAGCAGATATGTGAATGGGTGCTCAGCTTGCCAACAGCAGGTAATTTGCAGAAGCAGGCAACTGACTTGAGTGTTTTGCCATCCTGATGAAAATCAGATCTAATATTAAAAAAAGATAACAAAAATTGAAAAGCCGTTGTGATCCATGGGCCAGAGACCAAGTGGTAAGACTAGCAACAGTGATATGCATCTTCCATCTACAGGGATGCAATGAGGGCTGACTGGAAACGGGTAGAAAGAAAATAAGCTGTCAGGGCAGGACAGGACAGGGCAGGACTAGCAACTGGCTTCCAGTACCTCATCTGTGACCCACAGAGTTGTCTCAAGAGTGGGTGGAGCCAAAACTTTCAGAATCTTCTCTTTGGGAGGATTTATGTAGCACCACAGGGAAGCGGTAGCTCAGTGGCTAAGACACTGAGCTTGTCGATTGAAAGGTTGGCAGTTCAGCAGTTCGAATCCCTAGTGCCGTGTAACAGGGTGAGCTCCCGTTACTTGTCCCAGTTTCTGCCAACCTAGCAGTTTGAAAGCATGTAAAAAATGCAAGTAGAAAAATAGGGACCACCTTTGGTGGGAAGGTAACAGCGCTCCGTGCACCTTTGGCATTTAGTTATGCCGGCCATATGACCACGGAGACATCTTTGTACAGCGCTGGCTCTTCAGCTTTGAAACGGAGATGAGCACTGCCCCCTAGAGTCGGGAACGACTAGCACATATGTGCAAGGGGAACCTTTACCTTTACCTCATGTAGCATCATGGGTTTGGTGTAGGATGGGTTTGCCATGCATACATTCAGAATAGAGGCCTGCTTTTTCTTAGTAGGGGTAACAGTAACAGAGTTGGAAGGGACCTTGGAGGTCATCTAGTCCAACCCCCTGTTCATGCAGGAGACCTGTACTAGGGATTCAAACCACCGAACTGCCGACCTTTCTGATCAACAAGCTCAGTGTCTTAGCCACTGAGGGTCAGAAGCACAGAGGATTGGAAAATGGAGTAGGGAGAGTCACATCACATTGGGAGGAATAAAGATATCTTTTTTCTTTTGTCCGAGGCAGAGAAATTTCAGGAATTTGTTCTAACCTGAGGTAAAGAATTGGCCCATAATACTTTTATTGCTACAAGCTTAAAAATGGCAGGAAACCACACTGGCAGTCAGTCATGTCTCCAGAGGCTACAGTTTGGTCATGAAGTCAGGGAGCAAAACAGTATTTATTTTATTCAATTCCTTGAAAATGGAGAACCCCTTTTCATTAAAAGTAAACATGGTGGAAGATTTATTTTGCTTCCCTCCTATAAATAAGTATGGCACAGCATTCATAAGAGCACATTCCAAGGGCTCAGTGCGTTTTAACATCATTTCCTTAGGAATCTCAGTATTACCATCCTGTAAAATGGAGCAGTTTTCTCCAGCAGGGCTGGTTCTCACAGAGGAAAGCTTTCCAGAAGCCAACTAGCCCTTGTATGGTCAAACAAGAGGTGACTTTGTGGCTCCCGTTCTATGTTTTGGGCGTGAAAGAATAGGTCATTTCAGCAAATGACAGTTCCAAAACTTTTGGAAATATGTATCTACATCTTATATTAATATCTATGGCAAGAGAGGGAGCTGACAGCAGTTCTCAAAGAAAAATCAGCCTGAAAACTTCTCCAAACCTAAGTTTCATCTATATCTGTTCTCTTCATTCCCCACACATTCCCCCTCATAAACTGACTTATTCTTGCTCAGGAAAAACAATTACAAGTAACTAAAATGGTGCTGTGTGGCAATTGTCAGTGACCATTACAATTGAATGTCTTGCACTCAGCCTCTATTTGAAGAGAAAATAAAGGTTTGGAAATCCCACATTTGATCTGCAACATTAATTCTGTCCTTGACTGCCTACTCAGGTTTCCTATTCAGCTCAGTTATAATTTGAATCATTCTGCTAATGTTTTGGTAAATGTAGAGTCTGAAGAATCCATATACCCAATAAAGGAGTGTGATGAATCCATATACCTAATAAAAGCTATTATATTCTTCATGCATTAAAATATGATGAATGGCGTCAACAACTCCCTCTTATTTGCTAATACAGGTAAAAGGCAATTACCCTGATTCTTCCAGAATCCATCTTTACTGGTAGCCCCAAACTTCTGAATAAGGGAACAAGGTTTTATCTTTTTCAATCATATGCTGTATTTTAAAATACAAGTTCTTCCAAAGCGCCCAGATTTAACACCAATTATTATTCTGCATAAAAGTATGTGTATGTGTGTGCTTGTGTGTGTGTGTGTGTGTCCTAAATTGTAAACAAAGTGAAACAATTTCTATCCCACTTTTTACTTCTTTTATTTATTTGTTTGTTTGTTTATTAAATATATTTATATAGCTATCTACCTCATCAAAGTTTACTCTTTTAAACACTTTTCTAGTTATTTTATAAATTGGGTGAAAGAGATAACATTATGAGTTTTAATTACTTTCCCACCCAAATACTATTCATTTTAGTGTTAACTCTGCTGTATTCTTTGCAAACAATAGAGTGTCTTATGGCCCTTTAAAGTCTAAATATTTATTATGACTGGAGTTTAAGGCTCTGTATAGTTTCTGCCAAATCAGGCAATGGGCCCATTTCGCTCCAAATAGCATTCTATGATGTCCCTTCTTGTATTGAATAAGGAGAATATGGGATAAATCATTTTAATCCCTATAATTCTTTCTCCCCTTCCAACCTCATATTAGAATAGCAAGAAAATTTTGATCTGTGAGTTGCCTAAAAGGACGGGCAATAATTATCAACACAGCTTTGGGAAATAACTTTGTAACAGATGCCATAAGGTAATAGATTGTATCCTCCCTTAAAGCATTTCATAGTCTTTGAAGATTATTTTAGAATTGGTTGGATATGCGCTAAGCCATGGTTTGTTTTATCCCCAATTTATTGATCAGATCATCATGGTTACATTTACATGTGTTAGCACATAAATCATGGCTGAGAAACCTTGTACTGTAACATGTAAAGTCAAATTAAATCACATTATAGACTAACACGATATGTGTAATTTAACAGCTTGTTTATAAATGGGATATAGCTCATATGAAAAGAAATGCTTCCATTATACAGATGGAAGAGTGAGGCTAAAAGAATAAATGAATGAAACAGCTAAAATCTGAACATTGTTTTTGCCAGGTGGAAACAGAAATCTGACTGGATGATCCTGAAGAATCAAGCATCAACAAACCTGATTATTATTTGGATGGGAGACCACTGAGAAATCATAAACCATATTGGGGTGTAAAAATAAATCCAGAAGACAATACCAAATTACTTTCATAAGTTGTACACAGAGCTACGCAGCCACCCAGCCAAAATGTGAAAGAATTGACACAACTGTCTTCTCTCTCAAAGAAAATCAGGAAGTCTGTTTCCCAGAAGGGCACTCACCTTTTCCACTGATCATCTCTTCACAAGAATGCCAAATACCGGCATGAAACTTTCGATCCACAAACTTGTCATCTCCCGTCTCCCAGATGTACTGAACCACGCTGCTGTCATTCCCACCTGGGCTGTTCATCCCAATGCAGTGGGTGCCACCTGCGAGTTCACTGCAGAATGGTTTGGCTACTTTCTGGGTTCCTTCACACCAGTAGCTGCTGCTGAAGGCTGTGATAGAGAAGATTAAAGAGAGGAAGCCGAGCGAGAGGGCTGCCGAGGCTCTCTGCCGCCTGTCCACCCCCATTGCCTGAGAGCTGCCTTCTTCTAAAGCAGCAGGAGGCAGCATTCAAGGATGCTGGAAACACCCACTGCTGATGCTCTCGGCTGCACATCCACTGAAAAGCCCCTCTCTGAATTTTCCCCATCAGCAACAGAACGACAATCCCGAACTTAAGAGGAGCAGAGATGCCAACACACACTCCAGGGACTAAGTGATTTGAGCCTAGTTTATCACAGCTGAGACCTGAAAGCTGGGAGCTCTGCTCCAAAGCTCTTGTCACTGCTGACAGAGATCAGCTTAAGAAGTTCAGAACCTGGCAATCACTCTTCTAAACACACAGGAGTAGTTCCCAACCACCACCACCCCCTCCGTCATACAGACCTCAGGAAAAATGTTCAGATCAGCCAGGACAAGTAACAGGCAGACAGGCTCTGCCTTAGCACTTTGCTCTCTCAGAACAGGTCACGGCCCAGGAAATCCTAGTCCCCAAAAATTAGTACCATGGTGTCAAAGCTCTGCTCAAAGCTAGAAATGGAATGGAATGGAATGAAATAATAAAATGAAATCAGAACTCAGCGGGGAAGATCATTCATTCACATGCACCCATACATCTGTTGAGACCTAGGAATATAATTAAGTCCCATGCAAACACAGGAATTAAAGAGTTCCTAACTAGATATTACAGAGCCAATGTGATGTAGTGCACTGTTTCTCAACTTTGGCAACTTTTAAGATTTGACTTTCAGAATCCCCCAACCAGCATTCTGAAAGTTGAAGTCCATACATCTTAAAGTTGCCAAGGGAGAGGGGGTGTAATGATTAAGGCACCAGACTGGTAACTGAGAAACGGTGAATTTTAGTACTGCCTTAGCAGAAAACCAGTTGGGTGATCTTGAGCTAGTCATTCTCTCTCATCCCAAGGAAGGAGGCAAGGAAAAACAACTTCTTGCCTAAAAAATTGCAGAGACTAGTCCAGGCAGTTGCCAGGTGTCAACACTGACTCAGTGCACAAAAACAAACAAATCAGCAACAGCAACAACAAAAACGTTTCCTTCTCATCCATTTTCACCTTAGTCAATACCTTGCCATTCACATGGATCTTTGAGGGTCAGCCCACCCCCATCAGTGTTGGCTGCAAGGCTCAAAATAGCTAGAAGAGTCTGTTAGCCTTCTGCAGGTCAGGCATCAAGAAGTTTCTGCAAGGGAACTTCCAGTTAAAGCTTTTCCTTAATCTGTGTCTACATCATAAAGAAACCATCTTTTGGCAAGACACCTGAGCTGTGGGCTGAAAGTCTCTGATTCAGGTTCATTGCAGTACTAGCTTTACAGGTAAAGCATGTAATCCCAAAATCAAAAACTTGACAGACTTGAATTTTGAGCCCTATCCAACAAGATGTGTTCAGTGGTGAGAAAGGTAAGGTCCTGCACAGAGGTGAAATGTAAAATCTGTTACTACCGGTTCTGTGGGCGTGGCTTGGTGGTGGTGGGGTAATGTGACTGGGTGAGCGTGGCCAACTTTTTTTTTTTTTAATTTTTCAAAGGATTTTTTCTAATGCTTTGAAAAGCTTCTCTGCCGATCGGGAACTCAGCTGGGCTCGTCAGAGAGGCTTTTTAAAAAATGCCTCTCTGCTGATTAGGGAACTCAGCTGGGATCATCAGAGACTTTTCAAAGCACTTTTTTTACCACCTCTTCGGCCAAGAGGTTGCAGAAAAAAATGCGTTGAAAAGCCTCTGATGATCCCAGCTGAGCCGTACAATTATCAGAGGCTTTTTTTTTACTTTTAAAAGCATTTTTTTTATCAGAAGAGGTTGTAGAAAAAATGCTTTTAAAAATTAAAAAAAAAAGCCTCTGATGATCGTGGGGCTCAGCTGGGCATGGGGGGGAGAGTTGCAGGGATTTTTGCTACCAGTTCTCTGAGCCGCCATTGCTACCAGATTGGGCGATCCGGGTCTGAACCGGGAGCATTTCACCCCTGGTCCTGCACTTAGGCAGGAAAAAACAAAAGCACAGGTATAGATCAGGCACTATCTGGATCAACAGTAGTAAGTATGTTAGGGAACTTAGTGTCCTAGTGGACAATACTTAAATATGAGCCAGCAGTGTGCTGTAGCAGCAAAAAACACCAATGCAATCTTAGGCTGCATCAATAGAGAGATAGCATCAAGATTACAAAAAGTGATAGTACCACTATAATGCGCTAATGAGATCACACATGGAATACTGCATACCATTCTGGTCACCATGATACAGGGGGGAAAAATGCTGAGGCCCTAGAAAGAATACAGAAAGGAGCAACAAAAATGATAAGGAATGTGCAGGTTAAACTGTATGATGAACGGTTGTGGGAATTAGATATGTCTAGCTTTACGAAGAAAAGGATTAGGGATGATGTGATTACTATTATCCAGGACTTGAAGTGTTGTCCCAAACAAGAGGGGTTTGATTTAATTTCAAAAGTACCTGTGGATAGGACAAGAAGCAGTGGGTGGAAGGTTGCTAAAGAGAGATCCAATTTGGAACTAAGTAAACATTTCCCGACAGCAAGAACAATTAATCAATGGAATAGTATGCCTCCTGGAGTTGTTAGTGCTCTGTCACTGGAGGCCTTCAAGAAAAGATTGAACAACAATTGGAACGTTAGCCACTATGCCATTCTTATAGCCACTGTTGGTGAAGGGGTTGGACAAAATTCCAGAAGCTACATAACCTACATGCTTTCCTTGCTTTGTTTAATTCTCAGAGAGGAAACCCAGTAGGGAGGATAAAAGATGAACCTCATCTATTACAGTGGCGCTTGCATTTTTGGCCTATGGAGAACACATATTACATAACAAATGATAGAAAAATGTGCTTTTTTAGAGGCTGCCAAGTGCAGGCATAAGAGCCAAGCAGCTGCCTCTTGTCAAGGCTGCAAAAAGCATCCCGAACAAGCCAACCATCACCCAAGGACAGATCTCAGCTGGACAAACCAAGGCAGGCAATTATTTTTATTTTTTGCTAATGCTACCTATTGCTAACTTAAGTGGAGGCTGGGGAGATAACACAAAAGGAGAGGACATACCTGATTCTAAAAGCTCTGGAGGACTTTCCATCACCACTTTCCAGCAGGTCAACCGATGCGCAGACAATTTCTTGAGAGACACTAAATCAGACACCTCTGCTCCTGAAATATAGGTCTGAAACTTGAAGGGGGATTTGGGATCAAGTTTTGACTTTGTTCCAGGCATACACAGTTTATTTACATATCTACATTGTGCAAGCAGATGCATCAGTTAATTTATTTTAGACACGCTGGGAGAAGTACATGCTGTCTCCCCAAAGAAATCAGTGGGATTCTCTCCTATGTAATCATATGCAGGAGTTTAGATTGTGTAAACTGGAGGTAGGCAATTTATGGGGGCTGAGAAGCACACAGAGATTTTGATCGTGTGTCTTCTCATAAAATGACTACTCTGGAAGAGGGATTGCCTATTGACAAAATAGTTGTCAAAGGGCCATTGCCAATCACAACTCACTAATTTACCAGAGGGTAAATGAATGACACAGCACCCTACACTCCCTCCAACTCTCCAGGACTGATTTTTTTTCCTGGATTTATTTCTCAAACATGAATGCCACCCAAACATCATGACTCATGCTGGTTTGCAGCCTACTAAAATGCACTGAAAATATGCAAGAAAAATAAAACCTTAAAACCTTAAAATAAAACATTAAATTAATGATTAAAGCAATGATTATATATGTAACAATAAAAAATAGATATCCAAGACGTAACAACTGCAATCATTTTATAAAGCTCTCTGGAAATGTTCGGCCTTTCAAAGTTTCCAGAAAGTCATTGCTTTGGAGGACTGCCTCATTTCTAGAGGAATTCTATTCTATTCTATTCTATTCTATTCTATTCTATTCTATTCTATTCTATTCTATTCTATTCTATTCTATTCTATTCTATTCTATTATTTTGATGTAGACACAATAACAGCAAAGCAGAACCTTGTAGCCTCTTCACCTCATACAAATAGGGTGCTACATGCAGCTTTTTTGGGGAGGATCTCCTTTGTCAGGCTGAATCCCGTGGCGGTAAACAGTCCTGGAAAAATCCAGGTGCCAAGCCAGATACGATTTTACAAGTGAGAACTAAGTGTTTGAATAGCATCTCATAGTCTATTGGCAATCAATGCAGGTCAAGCCAATTACATGTAATATGCTCAGAGCAGTTAGTGCCAGTCAATATGCAGGCTGCTTCAGTTTGAACCAACTGCACTTTTCAAATGGTTGTTAAAGGCAGCTCTGTGCAAAGTGTCTATGGAGATTCTCAATCGTCCAGGTCATGTAAAGGTTCTTTTCCAAAAGACAGCTGGACTTTCTTTGGTTTTGTTCCCCTGAAAACATTTCGCTTCTCATCCAAGAAGCTTCTTTGGTTCTGAATTTCCTTACATGTAAGAATTGAAGAAGTTTCTTGGATGAGAAGTGAAATGTTTTCAAGGGGAAAAAAATCCAAGAAAGTCCAGTTACCTTTTGGAAAAACACCTTTAGGACTCCATGAAAGAGCCTTGGATAGTACAGTGGTCTAAAGCAGCCTGTTATTAACACCAGCTGCCTGCAATTATTGCAGGTTTGAATCTCACCAAGGCTCAAGGTTGACTCAGCCTTCCATCCTTTCTAAGGTAGGTAAATTGAGGACCCAGTTTGTGGGGGCAATAAGCTGACTTTGTATAAATATACAAAAGTATGAAGGCTATTGCTTAGCGCATTGTAAGCTGCCCTGAGTCTCCGGAGAAGGGTGGGATATAAATCAAATTTTTTTTTAAAAAGTGCATTACAGAAATCTAATTAGATGGTGGTAGGTCATGAGACATTGCAGCCAGATTCTCAGCCCCACTCCTGGAAGTGGGAAGATATACCAGAGGAAGCTAGGAAAAGGTCTTTTCGTCGTGGCCTCCTCTGTCCATCTAGCAGTAGTCATGAGTCAAGGAGGACTCCTGATCTCAAGGGCAATGCAACCCCTTTGAGACACATCACTGGAGCTGGCCTTGAACCATGATGAACAAATAGTAACCCAAGTCTTGCTTGGGTTTAGGTTTAAGTTGTTTCATGTTTCATCCCTTCCAGACTCCAGCAGCTTCTGAGCATGCCTTTTGACAGCATATTCAGTTGAGCCCAGGGTGGCTATGTAAAATTCGGCATCAGCAGCAGGAGTCAATACTTAGTAAACGTGAGCAACTTGCTGACAAATGCTGGACAAAATAGCCACTGAAACCAGGTGGGAATTTTTCCTGCTTCTCTTTCCCTAAAAAGAAATTTAGTCTAAAAAGAGTTGTTGGCTGGCAATCTGCTAATGTAATGTAGGAGAAGTAATGATGTTTTGCCTGCCACTGTGGGGGATCAAACATTTCATCAGACCCATGTTCAGTTCTTCAGTAAAAACATGGCCAACTCCTATTAATGGGGACTTGGGGTTAGAACTTCTCACCAGTGAATAAACCAAGATACACACTCCCAAACATACCTGGCGCAAACTTTCCTAATGGGGTCAGCTCAGAAGAAACCCCAAGCAATTAATCTTAATTGGCTCAGGAAATGATCTGGGCATGTACAGAATGCACACTAATCTCAACCAAGTAGCTCAAAGTACACATTTCTAAAAGTACTCTGAAGTTCAGTAAACCTTAGCAGATACAGAATGCACCAATAGCAAGCTTAACTAATTAACTCACCAACCCAAAGCAACATAGTGCCAATTGTCTGTCTGTCTGTCATCTATTTTTCTGTCTCCATATATACAGAGAAAAACAACTTGCAGCAGCAATACTTCTTCTGAACGACAATAGTGTGCACACAAGCACACATGTTGCAAGATGTGACTTTAAAATAGAGCACAACACAATCCACCTGCAATCCACCTACATGAATTCTAACATTGCTCTAGCAAAGAGTTTTTTCAAACAGCATTGATGTTGTATTTTTTTTTCTGCTTGGCTATGTGTTTAATTTCAATTCTCTACTCCCACATCAACCTTTCCAATTTAAACTGATAGCAAGCAGCACATTAAGAGTTGGTTTTTGCTGCTGTGTAGTTCAGGCAGGGCTGGAAAAATTCTGGGGGGAAAAAAGGAAAGTTGGTTACAAGTCACAAAATCACTATCACAATGCACAAGATGGAGCATTCAAGACAGCCAATTTTTGTTTCACACTTGGGATAATTTGAACCCAGAATATTGTTAGGTCAAAATGTCCTTACTCAAAATTTCTTCTAAACAAAGTAGCTTCCTTAGAATTTTTTTTTTAAAAAACCCTCCCTTTTACAGATTCATCTATCTCTTTTGTTGTGTATCATTCTTTTTCTAGCTTCCATCTTTCTCTAAAGAAGTTGTTTGAGCAACTTTGAACTAATCACTTTTTTTCAGCCTAACCTACTCCACAGGATTGTTGTGGTGGGAAAAAAGTAGAGGAGGAAGTGTATATGCCCACTTGCAAAATGTGGCATTCTGTTTGATCACTGTGGTTGTATCAGGACTACGAGTTGTATCTGTAAAAAATCCAATAACATTGAAAAGCTATTATTTACGTATCTTTCTGTTGCCATCTAAGGGTCATCCAGATGTTTGTGTGTAGGACTGTGTGTGCACATCTTGTTTTTCAAGTGGACCATCTGGGAAATAGCAGGATACGTGTCTTTTGTTTCTATCTTGTCTGCTTAGGTCACTTAAGTAAGCTGATGGAAGTTAGCTAAAAATAATCATGTAAAATGAAGGAATGTAGGACAGAGACCTATCTCTGCTACCTCCTCCCTGCTCTGTGTGACATTGAAAGTAAATTCCCCCCATCCTCCATTTATAGCCAAGTAGACAGTGCTTCTATCAAGTCACTATTTAAAGGTTATAGAAGTTTAAGAAACGCCTGCCATAGAGTAAGAGAAAGCAGATAATTCTAAGTTGTACTGATGGAGACAGTACACAACTGTACTGTCACCAGCATAATGCCACAAAAATTACAAGCTGGGCTAATCTAGCATTTTAACTGCTTATCAAGGGAAGTGGAGGAACACCTCAGTTTTCATTGTTTGTTCATCGGGCAGCATTTTTTTAAAGCTATTAAAACTAACAAGGGAGAGGTTCTTTGCAAACCTGATTTTGGTTCACTTGAACAGGCTACTGAATATGCAACAGTGGTTTGAAAATGCTGATACTGCAGCATTGGCTGAAAATAAGGGAGCCATCAGCCTGACCTGCCTCAGTAGCTCTATTTGCAGGAGATGCTTACCCATAGTTAAAATAATGATGGTTTGCTCAACCTAAATTTGGGGATCATTCAACATCTTGAACTATAAATCAGTGAATGAACTGAGTGGCACAGCATGCAATCTACAGTATATGTTCTCTAGTTTATGATTCAGAATTGAGGCTGCAAGATCTGGGCTACAAAAATCTAGAAGACCACTAATTGGGAACAGGAAGATACAGGAATATCCAAATCTTTGCTGTCATCCAATGTTGTCTAGATTTTTTTTCCAGCCCAAATCAGGTGATCTTGTTCAGTGTGTCAGGCAAACTGCCAGAAATGACACAATTGGTTTAGTCAAAGGGGATTCAGTTAATCATGAGTCATCAATATGCAATATTTGGCCTCCATAATTTATATAACTAAATGGTTCCAAAAAGGAATTGATGAGAGCCCTTCTGTGATAGTTATGATACCTATAATTTATGGAAATTGTAGTTCAGTGTATTTGAAGAGCAATCAGTTGAAGCCAAAAATATATACCTGCTGGACTCTCTTCCAAACACCACATTCCTCCCCAAAACTCCATCCCACATATTAACATAGTTACTTGGATGTTAACAAAGTTTTCTGCCTTGTTTGTGAAGCAAAATTTAGCTGCTCAGCTATTATATCATGCTAAGTCATGACTTGTTTTAGCAAACCGTAATCACTTCATTCATATACAACTCTATGGCAAAATTATGCCTTATAATCAATAGCTGCTTGTGTTCGCAAATAATGGATGCTAAGACAGAATCAAATAAACCATGTTAGAGTTTAGAGAATGCATAAACTCAGAGGCTAAAAATTCCAGTCCTGCGGACGGTCCAAATTTATGGCCAAGGATCATACATTGCTTTAGCCATAATATAATTTGAACTGCACGTGATATATGAACAGGACTTCTGTGGATTATTCATCCACATTCTTAAAACAAATGGCAGCTTCGTGCAATGTCTGAACTCAAGTAATGTATGACTTTAGCACAGAGGATACCTTTGTGTCTATGTGCCGGCATAAATAGGTTGCCATATGCTACACTTGATTAACTAAAACCTGGTATACTGGAGGATAGAGTGCTGATATATACCTGATGCAACTCCTTGGCACATTTTTTCATCCTTCTCTGGTGTGCCTTTAAAAATTCCATTAACTGATGTCGAGAACTCTAGCTAATTGCAATTCATGTTATGCTTGTACTTTGCTTTTTTTCCTATGACTTTTTATAATTATAAAATGCCTAGTGGTGCCACATAAGTCTCTTCTTCTATTCCCCTTCCATTCTTTCCAGTGCATAAAACTTGTTCATATTCCTGTCCCTAATATAGACTCATTAAGATACTGTTTTCCTTAGGTGCTTTTTTAATTTAGTTATATTTTCCCCCAGTCATCATTGGGGCCAGGCAAAAGAACTGTTTGGAATAAGTAGGGCTGGTCAAGTTGATCCCTCAGATCAACCTGCCCCCTAAGATTTCTCTAAAGCCAGTCATTGTTGACTACCATACAGTATCTCCTGAGAGAGACTTCTTAAGATCAAGAAAGACAAGTCATAGTCAGAAATATAGGAGCTAGAAGGACCTATGAAATGCAGCTGATGGATAGAGATGACCAATTTTATGTCCTCTATCAAACAAGCTATGGGATCAAATAAACTCTTTACATGTATAGCAGGAGAATATACAGGGCTGGGTTTGAAAATGAGCCAGAAGACTGAATTTGTTCTCTGAAGGATACTCTTAGAAATCTGGAGGAAACAGTTATTTGTTCTAGTATATATGTAATCAGCCTTCATTATTCATTCAGCCGGCAACAGTAAGATAAAGACTGCACGTTGAGTTTGACTCCTGGTGACACATTCATGTGTTTTTCTTGGCAACAGAACAGAAATGGTTTGGTATTGACTTCCTCTGAGAGGTTCAAGGCTGGCTAGGTGTTGCAGCCTGTGGTATATATACGTAAATTAACTTTGTATCATCATAAAACACGATCTGCCTCCATTTACTTCTTTCTAAGAAAAGTGAGTTGCATGGGTACACACTGAACCCTCTTGAAATTAACCAGAGTGTAGGCAGTACAACTGTTTACTTGTCTCAGATTTGCCTTTCAGAGATTGCCTTAGTTGCCCATAGTGAATGCCGACTCAGATCCCCTTCAGCCAATGTATGGTTTGAATCAAATGAAGATACTTTTTGCCTAGTTCCTTTCTCAAAATGATGAGAAGCTAAAGGCAAAAAGTGCTCCAAGTTGGGAAAGTGAAATACTGGCTCACAAAGAGGTTTTTTTTCCCCTTTTGGTTCCATACCCCTTCCCTTCAAGAAAGCATGGGGAAGTCCTACTTCGGGGCACTGCAATTCTCTTGAAAGCAGTACTTCATGGCTAAGAAGTGAGTAGAGATGGAGGAAAAGGGCTGGTCTGAAATCCCACAGGCTGGGTAGTATAATCTAGTTCTTCAGGTTTGGCCTGTGGACTGGATGATCTCCATTCTTGCTACTAAGGAATTAACAAGTTCCAGTTATTACTGGATACACAAAACGCTTCTGAGTTCAGTGAGAATTACTTAAAGTAGGTATTTTTAGGATTAAATTGTGAGTCAGGAAAAATGCAGGTAACTAAATACAAGAGGAGGTCCTGTAAATATTCAGATACTGAACACAGGTATGGCCATCAGATAGAGGTGATAGCAGTTTTAGCCCAACAGCATCTTAGTTCACCAAACCTGCAGTTGTACGAAACATCACATATTGTACAATTGTGATCTTACTGCTGAATCCCCAGTCTGCATCTTTCAAATGTAAGCAACGCTACCTACATAGCTGGCGGGGGGGGAAATCCATCCACTCAATACTTTAAAGCTGTCATTCAATTTCAAAAAATTAATTGTTTTAGAGGCACAGTGGGTTGTACATTATCGAGCAGGAAAGGAGAAAAACAGGACTAAACTTAGTAGGGTTCCTCAACATGCTGCTATCCAGATGTGATAGATTTCAACTCCTGTAAACATCAGCCATTGGGGCCTTGCTTGGGAGCCTGATAGCGATGGGATAGTTGAACAGATTCAAGAAATTCCATCTTAGAAATTCAAGTATCATTCCAACTTCATTGAAATGTCTTTGTTGACTCCTTTGTTCCTATCCTTTTTTCTTTGAAAAAATTGATGCATTTTTTTCTTCTTTAATTTGCCACTTAATCTCTATTTTCAACCAATTCAGCATGATTAGTCAAGATCAGTGCTAAAATAGCTCCTAATTACTTCTGCCACCTTTTGGAGCAAAAAAATAAAGCTATGATACCTGTACTGGAGCACAACTACTTTTAGCCTTGCTACAGTTATATGGGAAGCTAATAAATGGTCTTGAATTCTCTACAGGAATTCCTCCACTTCTGCATCCCCACTAAGCCTAAAGCTAAGGCCAGATTTCACTATACCAAGTGAGAACAATAAACCAATAGAACGACTTGCCCTCAGAGGTTGTTGATGCTCCATCACTGGAGACTTTTAAGAAGAGATGGACAACCATTTGTCTGAAATATATAGGGTATCCTCTTGAGCAAGGGGTTGGACTAGAAGATCTCCAAGGTCCCTTCCAACTCTGTTATTCTGTTATGCAGATCCATTTGATTTGCAAATGTTAAAGCTTCTTCCAATGAATTCTGGAATGTCGTGGAGATAAATTAATATCATGTTCTCAGTGCTTGGATTCAATCTTCTTACAAATAATAACAATGAATTGATGTATTGCTCTGACTTTCCTTAGCAAGTGTTTCAATTTTGCCCTTCAACAGTGTTTCTAGTCCTCCAAGTACTGTAAGGAATTTAGAGGCTGTGCTATGCATTAACTGTAAAGGTAAAGGTTCCCCTCGCACATATGTGCTAGTCATTCCTGACTCTAGGGGGTGGGTGCTCATCGCCGTTTCAAAGCCAAAGAACCAGCACTGTCCGAAGACGTCTCCATGGTCACGTGGCTGGCATGACTAAATGCCAAAGGTGCAGGAACACTGTAACCTCCCACCAAAGGTGGTTCCTATTTTTCTACTTGCATTTTTTACATGCTTTTGAATTGCTAGGTTGGCAGAAGCTCAGTGCCTAAGATGCTGAGCTTGTTGATCGAAAGGTCGGCAGTTCAGCGGTTCGAATCCCTAGTGCCACGTAATGGGTAAGCTCCCGTTACTTGTCCCAGATTCTGCCAACCTAGGGCTATGCATTAAGGGACAGTATACAATTGTGTCTAAATGAAATGCTGTAAAAATTATTATATTCTCAAGTCAAGGTCAGTTCCTGGTTAATTCATCTGTGCAGTTTCCTTGTTAATGTTATAGAAGAGTTTGGCATTATTTTCTGGCATATTTTTTGATCTAATCTCTAACTAGGTCTCTAATTTCAAATTGTCTGCCCTCCAAGTCCTAACCAGGGCTAAATTGACTTAGTTGATTAACACAACCTGAGTTCAACACTACAGTATGTATGGACATGGCCCTCTTTGTTGATAGAGTTTGTTGATAGAGATACATATTGTAGTATTCAGCTCAGGTTGTGTGAACTATTATGATCCAAAATCCTTGTTTGTTGCTTTACAGAATCAGTGGGGTGTAAATATGCAAATATTGTCAGGGTATGGAGGGTGGGGAGGAAACCTTGCTTTACTAATCTGATCATAACACACACAAGTCAATAGAATGTAGTCTTACGTTCTATTCCAGGTGTCCAGCCATAAGACTTGTGGACTTCAACTCCCAGAATGACTGACTGGGGAATTCTAGGAGTTGAAACCTACAAGTCTTAAAGTTGCCAAATTTGGACACCCCTGCTACTCCCTCAGCCCAAGAGGATGCAAAAAAAAAAAAAAAAGGCCCATAATTTCCTCTTGGTTTCCTTTACCGGCATATTTCAAGTCCTTGTCTAGCCACCTCAGGGACAGAGTTAAAGAACATTGCTCAGCTGCCTGTGCCTTGGCAAGAGGCCAGGACCAGCCTTGGTCTGTCAAATTCTTGCAGAAAGAGGCGGGTGGATTCTCTCTCTCTCTCTCTCTCTCCTGCCCTTGTTCACTTACTCTTCTACCTTTTAAGCAACTGTTTTTCAGAGAGAGCCTCTTGGGTGACAAAAGTCAGAGGCCACCCCAGCAAAACCTCCAAGTGCTGCCTGATGCTCTTCTCACTCCTCATTGGCCAAGAAGAGAAAACAACAAAAAATAAATGTGCTTCTAAAGTTTACAGTACACTCTCCCCAGCCTCTCCCTCCCCTCTTTCATTCTTTCAACAGAGAAGAAGCCAAAGGAAGCCTAATGCTAAGACGCCTGCAGGTTGTTGGAGCAACTTTGTTATCTGTTACCTTTATAAAAACCAGGAAATATTCCAAGTGGGGGAAAGTCTGTGTGCTATACGATAGTGATATACATTTTTTTTTTAACTGAGAAAAGAAGAGGTCTGAAAACGCTCACAAAGCAAAGCAGGCTGAAGGGATCGCTTTTGAAGTTTATCTTTTTGGATTAAGCTGAACACTCGCCCTTCTCTTCGCCATGATCCAGTGCTATGGGACGCGACTCGGATCATTCCTTGCAATCACAATATTGTTTCTATTCAGAGAGGTAAGAAAATCACTTTCAGAATTATCCATTTCAACTATGAACACTCCACTGAGCTTATTTTTCAGTATTTGCACTTGGTGGGACATCATCACAAGTAGTGCTTCTTTAACGGAACAATATGAAATTTGTAGATGGTTACTTTTATATGATTGGGCACGGCTTGCCTGATAATCCCCCGATGTTTTTGCAAATTGGCTGTGGCTTTTCTTGTCAATTGCAATCAGAGTCAGTATGATTCAGCTTTTCCATAACCGTTCATTTATTTGAGCTGGTCAGCTTCTTAAATGTTATTTATCTGCTCATTTCCCTTTTGCTTGTTTCAACAGTACCTATGCAAATTTTTCATATAACTGCTAAAGATAAGTCATTAGGATGCAAACATTTTATATTTCAGGTTCACTACTACAATCTTTGCAGCGATTCCTTCCCAGAGTCCATTATAATCCAGCCATTTGTTCAGACTTTCCGAAATGCAATGCAGATAAATTCATGATCTTCTTTTTATCCAGGAACTGTCTTTTCCCCCAAATCTACATTTTTACTTAAAGATTTGATCCACCTCCATGACTGTTGGCTTATTCAGATTTAAAAATTAACGTTCTGATTTAACTTTTAAACGTCTAAAAAGGTTTTCTTTTTCACCCTTAGAATGGATAATTCAGTTGATCTGAACACCTGGATCTCATTCAGATCTATGCCTAGAAAAATGGTTTTGCTGTGAATGGTACAAAATCTTCCTCATGTTTAGAAACATGTTTAAGATGCTATTGTAAAAGTCCATTCTTTCTTGAAACACAGTATTAATTAGACCTCAGTTGGCTGAAAGACCAGCTGAGGTCTGTTGAGGATTATTTGATGCAGTTCTCTGAATTTCTGTCCTGATAAGTAAGCATAGGTATGGCGGGCAGTGGCTGCCATGCCAGCCCAGTTTGATCTGTGGCATCACCCTGATAGCAAGAACAAGATGTACTTACACAGCAATACTTCATTATTGGCATTGCTATATTGGCAACAGCTACTATCACCAAGTAGCAATAGCCTTGTTTTATTATAGGCTTTGCTGTTCTCTTGTGATATTATGCCAGTCAACTCTTTCTTTGTTCCTATGTGTTGCGATACACAGAGCACAGATCAAGTTATGCAGTAAAGTGGCTTAATAGCACACCTCATGGGATGAAGGCCTATATATCTTGAAGAGCTCAATTCAATTTGAAACCATTAGAGCTGAGCTGATTTTTGAGACTGATGCTCATATTGCTACATTTTTACAATACTTGCCAAACAGATGATTATTTAGCCTGTTTGAATAAGTCATTTAAGACTTAAAGAAAAAGCCTGGAAAATGGGGTTCTTTATGCATTTTGAGAAAAGATAACAAAACCCGCATTTTTTGGGGGGGCAGGTTGTCATCTTTGATTGGGACTGTAATGGCTAAGCCACATTTCCTACTTAGAAAAGAATTCATTTTGTATTCAGTGCTATTGTGTAGACATGATGTTTAAAACTGGGACTGAGCTATAGGCAAAATCTAGTTTCGCCCATCCTGCGTATATTTTTTCATCTAGCTTCAAAGAACTAATATTTCCTTTTTTTAAATTTTAATAGGAACTAAATACCAAGATCCAGATGCAGAAAGAAATTATTGATAGTATTAGGATATTTATCTTTTAATGTTCCGATTAATAGAAAATTCTTTTTAAAACAAACTTTAATCCCAAAACCATAACTCTTTCAAATCAGCAGGATATTTATTTATAGAGCAATCCATGTATATAGATTTCTGAGTAAGATCAATCAGTACGAAACTAAATGAACAATAATGGAAAGTAAACACGGTTAACCCCACAGAACCATTTTATGGTATAGGATCCAAAAAGACCAAATCGTCAGATTTAATTTGAGGCTCGAACATCAGTGGGGATGTTCAAATAATATAAAATCCCATTTGAATTATTGGTTCAATCAATCAGTCCAATTCAATTTCCTGATTCAAATTGATTTGGAAAAACAATTAGCATCAAACCCTGAATTCACTTTGTCAGAGTGAATTGATTTGCTGCAAATTTTCAGAAGCTTAGTTTATGTGCAGAAAGAACCAAAATATTCAAAAGCGATCCAGACGCATCTGATTTCATTTGATTTCTGACTCAATTTAGAAAGTTGATTTGAATTGCCTTCAGATTAAATTTCAAAATTAAATATTTCTACGGGCCTAAACATCAATGCCTGACAATGAAAAATAGGAGTCTGCAATCAAAAAATTCTTGTAGTTCCATATAACATATTGTTTTCAACAGGTGGGAGAATAAAGTTACCCCCCCCTCCATTCCATGCTGCTTTTCATTAGTGTGTTCTGTTTTCATTTTCCCTGTGAGGTTGGGATTAGGATAACCTTCCTCAACCACTCTTCACCTCCTCATCTCCAGATATGTGGACTAAAGCTTCCAGAATATTTAGCAATCCGCATGCAGGCTAGAATTCTGGGATTCCCATCTCTGAAGGATGCCCTGGCCAAGGAAGATTGGAATAAAAACATTTTGGGAAATTCCAGAAGTCCTTATAAATTTATAACATAGTTGTGCACTGTTTCAGACTAATATTTATAGTATTGTATGCACTTTGAAAATAATTTGGAAGAAGCACTTGGAAGACATAGCATCTTTCTGCTCTTTGTGAAAACAACCTGACTTATTAAACCTAAGGCAATTCTTAAAGT
Source organism: Ptyas mucosa (assembly GCA_012654045.1). Classification (NCBI taxonomy): domain Eukaryota; kingdom Metazoa; phylum Chordata; class Lepidosauria; order Squamata; family Colubridae; genus Ptyas; species Ptyas mucosa. The sequence continues at coordinate 8,355,526 of WNWU01000040.1, forward strand.
AGTGCCAGCACCAGCAGCCTTTTTTCAGGCTCATGTGAACACCTAGAAAAAGTTGGGCTACTTTAATGAGTAACATAACAGCTCAATAATTTAGTCATCTCAAACTGCCTTATTATAGCTTCTTGGTTACCTTCAAAGAAAATGGCCCATCAAGTACATTCATTGCAATGTTCTAGATAAGAATTAATAGACTTTTCAAGAACAGTTGGAACAAACAAAAGACCAGCTCAAGCTGTTTGAACAATTTTGAGCTACCCGAAATTCCAGTGATAAAAATGACTAAAGGAATATTCCTAGCCTTGTTGCTGCTCTTTCAGAAAGACAGTATTACTGTCAGCAGTTGTATGATTCTATTTTTATTCTACTTTATTTCTAGGCACTCAAAATGCCTTACGTGGGGATCTTTCTTTGTTTTATCTCCACAAAAACAACCTGGGTATACAACCTGAATCCAAAGTCATTGACTTATGTTTTCATGATCAAGTGTGGTCATGAATCTGGGTTTCCGTGATCCTAGACCAATGTCTTAACCTCTGCAACATAGCAGCTCTTTAGTTCCTGGGAATCTAGTGATCATGCTCTCTCATTGGGATTTAGTCATTATTTATTGACTCCCATCCAGACCTGTGATCAATACCTGCACAAGCTCATCTAATTCTTACATGCTTTGGGTCAAACTCTAGTCTGAATGATATGTTATGGATGATGTTCAGAGAGCAGAGACCAGACTAGGCTCACTCCGTTGGAAGTATTTTCTCTTACCTTTTATATTTCAGGGTGAGCATAAAAGGTCTGGAAAACAGTAATCTATTTAACTGGGAATTAAATGGTGGGAATTTGTCACCCAACAGCACTAGTCCAGCTATAGCTATTGCGAGTGGGATAAGACTAAGTTTAATTGTATCTTAGCAATACTGTTTATTTTGACACATTGGAATGTACTGAATTCTAGCTGTTTTCCCTTTGCACATCCACTAAGAATTCTAGTTAAGTAGGCATTAAAGGAATCAGGAGTGTCCACAGTATGAGTGGGTCAAAATTACAAGATTGCAAGATTGGTGTTGCAACTGAAGATACACCCCTCCCCCCCCCCTTTTTTGGTACATGCACGCTTTAAGGAGCCCTGAAAACCGAAAAATATGATGGCACAAATAGGTGATGACATGGTTGGCTAAAGTTGAAAAATCAGCTTGGGTGATTCAACATAATATATTGCAATTATGCATAGGTCTGTATGTTGGGTGAACACAGCCCAAGAAAGGTGCATGGAGGCAGAATAGAACAGCTACTGGCAGACAGAACTTTTCAATCTGCATTGCTTGGATTATTAAGGTAGACTTGTATACATTTGCAAAGTTTGCACACTGTGTCTTCCCCCGTTCAGTGGAGCTACAGGCTCCCAGCAGGTGCCTCTGGCCCCATGAAAGGATTCATGCAAAAAGGTTCATGGTTAGTCCATAACCTTGAGTTGGTAAAGGTTAATGAGGGTAGGCAGTGGGATGGGGGTAAAAGTCTCTGTATAAAGTTCAAAGTTGGGGAATCTTGAGGAATGGAGGCTGTATGGTTATTCTATCTAATTGTTTTACTCAATTGCATCTATTAATCTTAGTAAAGTTGAAAAGTTTACTTTTCTTGATATTTTTGTTTGCCATTCCAATGGCCTTTGTTTGTCTAATACAGAAACAATCTTAAGTCAAACATGGCATATTGTTCCAGAATGCAATCTGGAAATTCTCCTGAAACTTTTGGTTTATGGCTGAGCTGGGAGATGAGATCCCTGCCCCTCCATCCCCATCCTCAGGGAACAAGAGGCGAATTCAGCAACATGGTGGCTGAGTCAACATAGCCATAGTTGGCCATAGTTTATGGAATTAACTCAGTTTGCTGGGACTGAATCATAAACTACCCACACAGATTAGACTTGAATAACATATTGGACTACATGATGATGATGTCTTCTGGTTCAGTGTGCTGTATAAATAGAGCCTCTTAAAGATATTAGCTTCAGTAATTTTATTTTTTTCCTCGATTGAAAACAAGTAAATTAATTTACCAGGAGACTGTTTCAGAGGGTCCCTGCACATTTCCCCCTGTAAAGGAAAAGCAACTGAGGGCAGGATGTGGGGGATACTTTGAACAAGCCGACCAGCAGAGAAAAGAACTAAAACCCCACACTTCTAAGCTGGTTTTCTGCTCTGAACTGAAATTAGTACTGTTACATTTTGGGGGGAAAAAATCAAAACCCTTTGGTGAAGTGGAAGAAAACTACAAATGACTGATGAACATGACATAGCATGTGCAAATAAGATGAGGTCCATGACTAACAGCATTTTTTGTTTTCCTTTCAAGGTCCCCACTGTTTATTTTAAAGCCAAGTTGTGCCTTAAGTTTTTTAAAAACACACACACACAGCAATGCACATGCATAACTTCCATTCCGCTAAGATAAGGTTCATTGACCAACAAAACTCTAGTAATTGCTTACATTGGGAAGGATGAACGGAAAGAGTAGGAAGAACCCAAGTGACTCCAGCCTCTAGAGGAGGATTCCTTTCTCACGGCTCATGTAAATAGTTGTGTACCATCGCCTACATAACTGCTGTTGATGAACAATGGACCCATCCTGTGGACTGATCCCACTTACCATCTTCAACTAATAATAAGTTAGATTGATAAGTTGCCAGAATAGATGCAGAAGAGACTGGAATCCTTCTTTGACTAGAGACATGTTTCTGCCTCCTTCATGTGCCTCAGATGGGATGTCAGAAAAATGAACATAAATAGCAGCAAAGCTAGAAACAGTTGGTCAAAGGGGTTAGAAGTTCATGACAGCAAGCTTGGAGAATGTTTGCATGGGGAAAAATGGGAAAGAGACTTGAATTGTTGTTGTAATTGAGTCGCTAAGTCATGTCCAACTCTTCGTGATCCCAAGGACCATAGCACTCCAGGCTTCTCTGTCTTCCACTGTGTCCTGGAGTTTGCTGAAATTCTTGTTCATTGCATCCATGGCATTATCTAACCATCTCATCCTTGGCCATCCCTTTCTCCTTTTGCCCTCAATCTCTATCAACCTCAGGGTCTTTTCCAATTAGCCCTCTCTTCTCATTTGGTGGCCAAAGTATTTGAACTTCAGCTTCAGTATCTATCCTTCCAAAGAACAGTAATTCTCATGAAGAATTTCACAGCCAGTTCAGGAACAGAGATTTCTGTCTTGCTGAAGCAAAGGCAGGCATTTGCTCACATTCCCTGCCAGCATATGGGATTTTGGCCAAGGTGCTAACAACTCACACGATGGCAAGGGCATTAACTCAGCCAAGTGACAAATGGCTCTTCTTTGGAATGGTTTTCTGTATGAGCAGTCACTAAAGACAGCTTAGAAGCTTTGGCTTCTGTTCCAAAGACTGACTTGAAAACTTGGGCCTCTGTCAAGGAGCAACCAATCTTCCATTTTTGGTTAATATAGTATGGACATTTCTGTGGATAATTCTAACTCCTATATTGATATTGTGAAGTAATTCCAATGATGTAAAAAATCAAATTGACGAACATGTCTGTTTTTAATGGCAGATCAAAACCATTCTGTTCTTCCAGGCTTCGAAAGATTCTAATTTTGTCCCTAACAATACACTTTATGGTACTTTAAATTTTTGGAGTCATGTATTTTTATGCAGGATTGATGTCATATTCGGTTTTTATTCTAATTTCATTATCTTTTAATGATACTCTTTAAATAACATTACAAATGTCTACAACCATCTGTTAAAATAAATAGCAGTGTAATCCAGAACCTGATGAAAGAGAAATCTTAATTAACAGAAAAGTTCCATGTTGACAAGAGGCTTTAATGTTGATATCTTCCTGCCAACTTGAAAATTTTGACTTCTTCTCAAAATGGTCAGTTTGTGGCATCCCCCAATGGCCTGTTTGTAAATGGTCAGTTTTCTCAATAAAAGGAAAGAAGTGGAGTCTGTCAGAAATCTGGGTTGGTCCTTTTAAATTTATTCATAAATTATCTCAATTTAAGCAGTGAGCAGTGAACTGGCCAAGTTCGTATATGATACCCAATTATTCAGATTGATGGTAAAAACAAGATAAAATTGTGAAGTGCTCGAGAAGAGTTTCTTTAAACTGGGTGAATTTAGTTGAGCAGTCAAATGGTAAATTCAATTCAAGTTTAAAGTAATGCACACTGGAATAAAAATACCTATTTCACATATATGCTCCTGAGATCAGAGATGTCTGTAGCAAATCAAGAAGCTCTTGGGCTCATCTCAATGTGCAGGAACTGTGGGGGAAAAAAGGCAAATTCTGTGCTGGAGATCATTAGGAACAGCAATAAAAATTAAATAGCTAACACTGCAATGCCTTTTCTCTCTCTCTCTCTCTCTCTCTCTCTCTCTCTCTCTCTCTCTCTCT
>WNWU01000040.1:8359950-8373728 GCA_012654045.1 Ptyas mucosa
CTCTCTCTCTCTCTCTCTCTCTCTCTCTCTCTCTCTCTCTCTCTCTCAGAGAGCGAGTGAGCAAGACATCTACATTTGGATATAATGAAGCTGGAAAACTACATAGGGGGCTCAAATACCTTCCTTATGAGAGAAGGGACAAACATGGAATACATTTGAAACTTAATGGTGACTGAGAAATATGATCAAGATGTAGAAAATCACTCAAGGCATAGAGGAAGTACACAGAAAACTTTTCTCTGCATCTCAAAGTGGGCCAAAGGCCCTCCAAAAAACCAATTGGAATGAAATTTAGAACTGTCAGAAGAAAGTATTTCTTTACATAGCATATAATTAATTTGTGGAAATAATTGTCACCGCACATGGTGATTGCCACTTACAGTACATGAATGGTTTTAAAAGAAGGTTGGGTAAATTCATGGAAAACAATTCTATCAATGGCTGATAGTCTTGATATTTAGTATCACTTAAGTCCTACTTAGTTGTGGGCCACCGGCCGTCAAATACCTTTTTCAGGGGGAAAAATTAAGGGTCTCCATCTCTTATATTTAGGTATACCAGAGGCATGTAGCTGACCACTCTGAAAAATAATTTTTTTAACTAGAATTGACTTTGGCCTGATCGACAAGTTTGTTTGTTTGTTGGAAGAGTCCTTCTCTATGATGTTGTTTATCCCACTTGGTATGAAGCCCTTTGATACTGCATGCACCTAGTTCATGCAGAGAAGTTATTGATGCATGATGCAACAAGAAATTGGTGTTGCCACACTTTTTGTCACAGAGCTTGATGTTTATTAGGCTGAGTGGGACTGGCCTTAGGCTATTTAGCTGGCTCCAGGGCCTAAGAGAGGACCCCAAATCTTCCTTTTCCTACTCTAGTATTTTAGCTGCTAACACCATGCTAGCTGGAGGATTCTTACCTATTTAATGCAGAATAGTAGATGCCTGAAGTAGATATTGACCTTTAACCAGATGTTTCATTTTTACCCAGTAAAATTGGACAAAATATCTTAGGAGAAAGCCATGAGTGTTAAATCAATTTATTACACTGGAATGTAGATATCTCTTAATTAACTTTTTACTAAAATATATTTCCTTATCAGGTCACATCTCAGACACTAGTCTGTAGTCCAAGTAGTGACCATTTATCCATATGCCGTTGTTTAAAACCAAAGGTACTAGCAGGCAGACTCAAACAGCAAACAACACAGATGGAGGAGTTTGACCAAAAGCATCACTCATCACATCTGCAAAATCGCTACTGCCACAAACCACAGATTATATATTATGTTATAAATAACCAGTTTCCATTCTTTCTATTAAGTGGGCCTTCTATATTTATGTCACACCATGATTTAATCATTTTCCATGTCAACAGCACAAACAGTGAAGTAGCAAAAATAAGTATGGTCCCTCAGATCAATCTATTTGATGATACGCTTCATTCTGTTTTAAAATTAGGGCCTCCGTTTGTATATCATGTATCCATTGATATTCACGTCGACTTTTCAGGCTTAAGTCAGTTTAAATATATAATAGATTCTCCTCCTGGAAATGCCAATGTTGGGGGTGGGTGGGTTTGTTATAACTGTTTTTCTAGATGACTTTAGCTTTTGGACACAAGTACATTCTTAATCTGGTGTTCTCTACACATGGTGTAGGGCCGTGATGGCGAACCTATGGCCCGGGTGCCACAGGTGGCACGCGGAGCCATATTGGTGGGCACGCGAGTGTTGCCCTAGCTCAGCTCCAGTGCGCATGCACACACCGGCCAACTGATTTTCAGGCCTTCCGGTCCCACCGGAAGTCGGGAAACTGGCTGTTTCCGGGGGGATGGGGAAAGCTGTTTTTGCCCTCCCCAGGCTCCTAGAAAGCCTCTGGAGCTGGGGAGATGGGGAGGGGGAGATGGAGAGGGGGGAAAATGCGTGCCAAAAGCAGGGGGAAGTGTGGGGGGGGTCACATGCGCATGCGTGGGAGGGCGGGGAGCATTGAATTATGGATGTGGGCACACGCACCCACGACCCCCCATGCTCCCCCTGCTTTTGGCACGCGACGGCAAAAAGGTTAGCCATCACTGGTGTAGGGTCTCCTACTTGAGAGAGGGGTTGGACTAGATGACCTATAATGCCCCTTCCAACTCAGTTAATCTGTTAAACCCATAACGTTTATGAGTTTAACCTTGTGAAATTGATACTTATTTAAATATACATCATGTGACTCACTGCCCAGGAGAGCATTCATATTATCTTAGTTCAGGTTCCTGATTTTTTTTTAATATTATTGCCACCCTAAGGAGATTTTCCTAATTATCTCAATGAAATTTGAATATCATAGACATGCTATATATCTGTTTATGTATTTTATCTATATCTATCAGTGGTGAAATCCAATTTGTTTTACTACCGGTTCTGTGGGCGTGGCTTGGTGGGCATGGTGTGGCTTGGTGGGCATGGCAGGGAAAGGATACTGCAAAATCCCCATTCCCACCCCACCCCACCCCTCTGGGGCCAGCCAGAGGTGGCATTTGCTGGTTCTCCAAACTACTCAAAATTTCCGCTACCGGTTCTCTGAACTGCTCAAAATTTCTGCTACTGGTTCTCCAGAACCTGTTAGAACCTGCTGGATTTCACCCCTGATATCTATGCTTTCTATGATGACAGCTATCAAGTCTGTGCCAAATCCTACATTCGTACATTTTCTCCATGTTGATATGTCTCTAATTTGGTCCTTAAGATCTTCCAAGAGTGCATTATTGCCAGGATAACGGAATCCACCGTTGCTGCTAGATATCTTCTTTATCTCTTTCCTTTCTCATTATTAGTGCCTTTTCCAGAGAGCTAGGTCTCTTGACATAATATGTCCAAAGTAGGGTAATTTAAGCCTGGTTATTTGTGCCTTGAGTGAGAAACTGTGGGTTGATTGTTTTTGATGATCCATTTGTTTGTTTTCCTGAATGTCTACATGTATTCTCAGGAGTCTTCTCCAACTTCAAAGTTCAAAGGCACCAATACTCTTCCTATCTTGCTTCTTCAAAGTCCAGCTTTCACTTCCATAGAATGACATATTAGGGACTATTATGGTTTGTACTATTATGATCTTTGTAGCTATAGAAAAATCACAGCATCTAAAATATTTTTTCCAAGAACTTCATGTCAGTTTACCAAGTGCTAATCTCCAACATGTTTCTTACTTGTTACTTTACTGTTGAATTTTATACATACTTACTTTTTTTATGCAATGCAAGAAAAGAAAAACTAAATAGGATGTTTAAGTTAAAAGTTAAACATTAAAAATCTATTAACCTTCAATGTAAATTTATAACTGTGTTTGCTGGATAACTTTAAACATTTTTTATTTAGTTATATAAATTGTAATGTATCAAATTATATATACAAATTAGGATTTTATGTAAGTACATAATAGTTATAACCTGAGTTATAGGAGCCTGAGTGGCATAGGAAGCTAATGCCTCCTACTAAGGCAGCATTTAACATCCAGTTGCCTGCAATTACTGCGAGTTCAATTCTCACCAGGCTCAAGGTTGACTCAGCCTTCCATCCTTTCTAAGGTGGGTAAAATGAGGACCCGGTTGTGGGGGCAATAAGCTGACTTTGTATAAAAGATACAAAAGTATGAAGACTATTGCTTAACGCATTGTAAGCTGCCCTGAGTCTCCGGAGAAGGGCGGCATATAAATAATTTTTTTAAAAAATAATAACAATGTACTGGTAATCAATTTTAAAAAAAATTCATTCAAAACTGTTATTTTCCAACAAAAGTAAAACAATTGAAAAAGTAAATATATATTTTTAGGACTAATTTTTGTCAGCTTTTAACATTTGCTTGGCTTCCGCTTCCGGTTCTGCTGGTGACAGACTCTGATCGGGCTAGCTCTGGCCCCAGTGTCCGATCCCCCCCATCTGGAGGCCCTTTGGGCCAAACGCCCCATTATTGGGGCGTTTGCCGTTTGAGGGTGGCTCGCCAGGGGTCCCCTGCCTCACTTCCAGGGGCCGGGAGGCCGATGCTGGCGCGCCCGAGGCTCCAGAGGGGGTGGGAGGCGATCGGCGGCTTTTTTCGAGGCCGCGGAGGTGCCACAGCGCCTAAGGGGACCGGTGCTAGTTAAGAAGGCACAACGGACTGAACTGACTGACTGGAGAGTGGAGCAGGCATCCTGGAGGCGAGAGGGGGGGTTGGAGTTTCCCCCCCCCCTTTGCAGCTGGAAAGGTGCCGTGGCAGAGAACTAGGGGGAAGGAGATGGAGTGAAACCCCTTACCTTGCTGACTTTTCCTTGGAGGATGGCTGTGGCAGAGTTTGTTGGAGAGGTCTGGTGGCCTCTCTTCCCGGTGGGCAATGGCGGTAGTCTGACTTCCTGCTTCTTTATTTATGATTGAAGACAACATTCTCCTCTGGCTTCCTGTTTGACCTACTCTATACTTCGGACTCGTTGCTCCTGTGAGCGCCCACTGGTGGATATTTGAAAAACTACTCTGACTGCTAATCCCTCTTTCTTCTCTGGAGGTTTGCCTTCTGATTTCTCATCTTCTATTGATCTAAGATGGCTAAGGGCCATAAATCAGCAGCAGCTGATATGGAAAAAATTTTGGAAAGACTGGCAAAATTGGATCAGAAGTTGGACAAGTTAGATGATGTGCAAAAAGGATTATCTGAAATTAAATCTGAAATGACACTTATGAAAAAAGATTTAAATGATGTTCAACAGCTGGCAGAGCAAAACAAGAAGAAGATGGGGGGTCTGGAGGGGGAGGTACGGGCACTCCAGAAGGTGGAGGATGGGAGAGGAAATGCAATGTTAACTTTACAATTGGATAAGATGTCTTATTTTCTCAGGTTCCAAAACGTGGAACAACTTGACCAGGAAAATTTGAGAGAAGTGATGGTTAAAATGTTGGCTGAATTTTTAGAAAGAGATTTGGAGTCTATTGGAAGGGATGTGGACTTGGTGTATAGAGTAAACTCACAATTTGCAATTTTACATAATTTACCAAGAGAGATTCATATTAAATTTGTGAGAAGGGAACTGAGAGATGAGATATTGAGAAAACAAAGACTGGGGGGCGCTGGTGTACAGGGGCAAGGAGATCACCATCCTGAAGCAGATTCCCAGACAGGTACGAGAATCAAGAAGAAAATATTATTTTTTATCAAATAAGCTGTACCTTAAGGGAGTAGGTTTTAGGTGGTTGATTCCGGAGGGCTTGATGATTTTTTGGGAGGACAGTAAGAAGAAAATTAATAATGTAACGGAAGCTAAGGCTTTTTTTGACCAACATAAATCCTTCCTAGGTGGAGAAGATACAGGAGCCGAAGAGGGGGAAGTATTAGATGATCAAGGAGCGGGGGCGGACGGAGCTGTTGCGGCCCGGGAGGAGGGGGGAGGCCAGACCATGGTTTTAAGAGCCAGAACTAGGAAATGAAGAAAGGAGGGGAATCTATTGTTTAATGTTTTTTTTAATTGACATTTTTCTTTCTCTCTCTTCTTTTATCGTATTTTGTATAATACTTTTTTTGTTTATATAATTTTTATATAACCTGGTTGTTTGTTTCGACTTAAGATAATAATGTCTGTTGTGTGAGAACTTAAAAAAGAAAATAATAATTGAAATATCTTTATATAAAGATATTGAAAATTCAACATATTGTAAACTATAATATTGTATATTTTTAACCAATAAAAACTTTAAAAAAAAACATTTGCTTGATATGAGAAAGAAACATTTAAATTAAGCAGTTTGCAAAGGAAAATTACATACCCAAGAACGATTCAATGGGATTCCTGAGCTTGATGGGTTTTAACTAAAAGTTCAGTGTTTGGTATGATGTTAGTAAATTTAATTCTAACGTCTCCTCTTGAACATACATCAATTCTGTGTCTTTCCTTTGTTAATATATTATTTATTCAACTACTTTCAATTGTACAAGATGTTGCAAAAGAGAAGCACTTTTGCCATTTCAAACCACCATAAACAACAATTACAAGGAAGCCCATATAAGCCAATAGGCATGGACAGACTATTTGCAATATAACTTCGAGATTGAGCAATGAAGTGAAAGTTCTCTGATCACACATGTTATCATCTTCCCTGAATCTTCACGCCGCCCGGTTTTAGGTCAACATTTAGGGCTCAGGACGCCGGACAGCACCCCAGAGTCCAGGGAGCTGGTTGAATTTTAAAGGAGATTCGGGTTAATGTCAGGATTCCAAGTAACACTCCCAACGAAAGAAGACTCTGAGGCTTGAAGTTCCTCAAAGTTCCATTTTATTAGAGATGTCATATTGGCACATCTGGGAAAACCCGAATCTGAAAGCTTCCAGATTTTCCCCATCCAAAAGAAAGTCCAGTCCCTGCCCAGCACCCACATGTACATCACATGGCCCAATCAAAGCACTGTACCAACTGGAGATGCCTCCCAGTTCAAGCTCTCCAGAGGCGGGGCAGGATGTCTTTGACTCTCTGAGAAAGGAATGTTACTGTGACTACATATCACCCATACTCCATACAATCCCCTCTCCCAGTTTTCCACAACAGTAAATGTGGGCAGGTCTGAAGTCCCAATGCAAAAGATGGCTTCCAGGCCTGACACATCTATTAGCTGTAGTTTTGGAGTGCTGATCTTGCATGTGTTTTGTTTATCTTTCATGAACTCAGTGTCAATGCTGCTCATGTGATACCCAAGAAAACCCAAAAAAGGGTGTTTTCCCCGCTGTCTTGAAAGAGGCAGTGGTGAGGCCTCTCCTCAAGAAGCCTTCCCTGGACCCGGCAGTGTTGGCTAATTATTGTCCCGTCTCCAACCTTCGCTTTGTTGTGAAGGTTGTTGAGAGTGTGGTCGCGCGACAGCTACCTCAGTACCTGGATGAATCGGCTTATCTAGATCCGTTCCAGTTGGGCTTCAGGCCTGGTACAGCACAGAAACAGCATTGGTCGCATTGGTTGATGATCTCTGGAGGGCTCGGGACAGGGGTTGCTCCTCTGTCCTGGCCCTGTTAGATCTCTCAGCGGCTTTTGATACCATCAACCATGGTATCGTGCTGCACCGGCTGGAAGGGTTGGGGATGGGAGGCACCGTGTTGCGATGGTTCTCCTCCTTTCTCTCTGACCAGTCGCAGTCTGTGTTGACAGGGGGGCAGAGGTTGACCCCGAGGCCCCTTGTATGTGGGGTGCCACAAGGATCAGTCCTCTCGCCACTTTTGTTCACTTTTATATGAATCTGCTGGGTGAGATCATCTGTGGTTTTGGGGTGAAGTACCACCAGTATGCTGATGACACTCAGCTGTACATCTCCACCCCGGACCACTCCAATGATGCCCTTGAAGTGATGTCCTGGTGCCTGGAGGCCATGAAGATCTGGATGGGAAGAAACAGACTCAGACTCAACCCATCCAAGTGGCTGTGGTTTCCAACGTCCTGATATAGTCAGTTGGTGGTCACTGACTATTGGGGGCGAGTCGGCCCCCATGGATAGGGCTCGCAATTTGGGTGTCCTCCTGGACTCACGGCTGTCTTTAGAAGAGCATTTGACCGGGAGGACCGGGAGCATTTGGCCAGGAGGACTTTTTATCAGGTCCACCTGATTCACCAGTTGCATCCTTTTCTGGATCGGGACTCGTTACGTACAGTCACTCATGCCCTTGTCACCTCACGCCTGGATTACTGTAATGCTCTCTACATGGGGCTCCCCTTGAGGAGCACCCGGAGGCTCCAGCTGGTCCAGAATGCAGCCGTGTGGGTGGTTATGGGAGCGATGGGGCGTTCCCATGTGACCCCCCTCCTGCACAAGCTGCACTGGCTCCCGGTGGTCTTCCGGATGCGCTTCAAGGTTCTGGTTGCCACGTTTAGAGCACTCCATGGCTTAGGACAGGGTACTTACGAGACTGCCTTCCGCCACCAGTAGCCTCTCACCGATCAGTATGCTCCCATAGAGAAGGGCTCCTCAGGGTGCCGTCAGCCAAACAGTGTCAACTGGCGGCCCCCAGGGGGAGAGCCTTCTGGAATGAGCTCCCCCCAGAGATACAGAGGATCCCAAATTTACGCACTTTCTGCCGCGCCCTCAAAACATTTTTATTCCAGCAGGCTGGTCTGGCTTGACTCTCCCTTTTAAATCTGCTTTTAAGTTTTTATACAAATTGGATGTTTTTAAATTCATTTTTGAGCCAAAATTATTTAATATATTTTTAAAAGGTTTTTAACTTTTGTACATGTATTTTTACCCTGTGACTGTTAACCGCCCTGAGTCCTTCAGGAGTAGGGTGGTATATAAATAAAATAAATAATAATAATAATAAAAAGGAATTAAATACTAAGAAATAAGGTTTTATTGGGAAGGATTGAGTTTTGGAGGGCCATAAACCATTGTAATATTGAAGATGTTTTTGCTATCTATATTTTAACTACCTGTATATTTTTGCTGTAGTATGTTGTAGTTTAGGTAGGATTCCCTGCCTAATTTCTAGTTTCCTTTGTACCCATGGAGTCATTTTATCACATTGTATAAATACAAGTAGTAGAATATATTTTGGTTACTGGGTTTTTAAAAAAGTAATTATAGCCTATTTCTCTCTGAAAGGATTCTAGGTGGCATACATCAGCAAAAAGTAAGCCTAAATAAATAAACCAATAAATCAGAACATCAAAATAAAAATTAAAAATCATTAAACTGCAAGGTGGCCCCCTAGAGTCAATTGGTGGGGTCTGAAAGCACATTTGGAAATAAGACTATTTTAACCTATTTCTGAAACTGCAGCAAGTTGCACATTCTTCTGGGACAGAAAGGTCCATAAAGTGAGGACTGTTGGAGCAAAGATTTGTCTTCTCAGCCTTACAATGCAGACTTTGCTAGGGAAGGGAAATTTTCACAGGCCCGCTCTTGATAACCAGACTGGAATTTGATCAATACAGGAAATTCTCATTTAATATCCACTCATTTAACAACTGTTCATAGTTGCAATAGCACAATGAGAGACACTTACGACTGGTCCTCATAGTTGTGGCTGTCACAGTGTCCCTATGGTCATATGATTGCAATTCAGGTATTCAACAACTGGCTTGCAATTATTATGTTGCAGCATCCTGGAGTCATGTGATCACCACTGCCAGTTTCTTACAAACAAAGTCAAAGGGGAAGCTTGCAGGAGGTCATAAATAATGATTACATGACAGTGGGATGCATGTCTGTGTGAGATTCAACTAATGGAAATGCTAGGTCTGTTGTCATAATCACCATGACACATTGCTTTACAACCACATGCCTTAGCATCAGAAATCTTGTCCGAAACCATAGGTAAACAAGGAGTACCTATAAAATAATTGACGCATATGCACAATGTTTTCTCCTGGTTTCAGAAACCACTTGTCTCTGTAAATTCTATTTTCTGGGCAGGAAATATGCTTTCAAGTCCTGCTAGTGAGCTTCTCAGAAACCCCCAGTTGTCCACAGAACAAAACAAGAAGCAAGTTTGTCACCCCAGCTCTCATTGACAGTGTGCAACAAGTCCTTTGAAGAAAGGTTGGGATGAAATGACATTGCTGGTATATCAAAGAGCATCAGAGGAAAATAGAGAGGGAGCAGCAGAAGTTTAATCTCTTCAGCTGCCTGACCAACGGTATTGACAATGTGTCATCTCAAATCGCATTGGACAGCAGAGAGAGGCATGCTTGAAGTGCCCACATATTGAGGACACTGGCCTATTTAAGCTTAGCCTCTCTACTTTAGCTGTCTCAGACTGTCACATTGTAACATTCTGCTTCATGTCAGATGTTAAAAGTCAGCCATTTTGCTAAGCTGCCATAGAGTTTAATGGGATATGAAAAGCTTACAGTATCTGTCAAAAATTCAGCAGATGGCAATTAACACGTCCTGCTTGCTTCATTGTTCAAGGTTGCAGGGCTAAATCTTTTCACAATAGCAGAGTGGACAACTGAATGTTGTGGTTGTGGATATTCAAAACTTCATTTAACAGGCAATTGGCGAGATCCTGTCAGAGGCTAAATATGTTTTCTTTACTTGCAGGTCAAAGGAAATTTTGAGCTAACCAAAGCTAAATGGCTTGAGTATAAAGATGAATGTTTGAAGAGACTACAAGAATCTAGAATTAGCACGGGTAAGGCAGAAATCCATCTTCCACCATCTACCAGCAACAGCATGAAGATAAGAGCTCTTACATGTCCGCACCATGTTCCAGTGGTCTCCACACATTGAGGCAATGCACTTCAAAAGTCCATCAGCTGGGCCAGGGCTCCAGAGCAAAAGTAGAAAAGACAGATTTGTTGTTGTTTTCCTCTTCACCTGCATAGTGAGCGATGCCCTCTTGCTGGAAACATCAACTTTGACATCTTCTGGTGTCTCAGGTGTTTTCCCCATCTTGTAGGAAAACAATTGTAAAACACTGTGGCCATTGCCCCATTGCCTCCTAGCTATTTTCAGAGATAGCTTTGCTACTTTGGGTGAGCGTAGATTTTTCTTTGTTTTTTTCTCCTCACTGTCCAAAGTATATGTGGTGAAAAAAGAACAAGAGGGTGTGGGACTTTTATATTGGCTAGATTTTTTTGGGGGGAGGGCCTGTAATAACCAATAGGAGGAGATGGAATTAATTATAAAGAACACTCAGCTTCATGTGGAAAATAGATCCTGTTTTGGTTTGTAGAAAACATAACATGAAATAAAAATACTGAAAATAGCTTTTGAAGAATGGAATCATAAAATAGTGGCCACATTATCAGCAATGTCAGTAATGAGATCAGCTTCTATCAGTCGATTATGTCCAAAAGATATTACTCCAAAAAATATCAGATGTAGAAGAAATTTAATATGGGAGTAGTAGAGATAGTATTAGAGAATGATTGAAACAAGGAAATAATGTTTCACTGGACCTATAGAAGAAATCGGCTGAAGTTTTAAAATTTAAAGGGGAATTACAAATGACAAACCAGGAGAGTGACCTAGATAATTTTTTCCTAATGGGTTTACAAAAGAGGCTTGTGTGATGGGACAAAGAAGAAATTAAAACAAATCAAATCATAGGGCAATATTTTAATGACTGTTAGAAGTAAAAGGTCTTTGATAATATATCCACTCCAGAAACTTTTGTGGCCAAATCCAAATCAAATCTTTTCTTGAGAAAAACCAATGTAATTCTGAAAAATAGATATATTCCCTTGAAATGCCATTTTTCTGTCTCAAACAACCCTAAACTGTCCATCTCAAAACCTCTGTCTTGTTGTGGGGAGATCACTCCATTCCAATCCTCCATCAAATATCAATTTTTTCATAACAGAAACCTATTAATATCTCTATAAGCCATCTATAAAACAATATTTGCCTCTCATTAAAGGCACAAATTCCTGATATCAAAGTCTTAACCACATGTAGAATAATTTCCATCCCAACAAATCTACCATGGTTATCAGTCAAAACAAGTCCTAGTTTTAGTTGAGGATAAATATATAAAATAAATTCTTTCTTTTCTTCTGTAACTCCTGAGATAAATTTTTCATCCTAAGTGTCATAAATCAAGTATTTTATATCTTTTTTCTGATATGGGTTTCTTGAAAACCCATAATGTCTTGGGTTTTTTTCAAAAAAATAAATAATGATTTTTGTTCTATTTTGGTGAACATTTCCTCCATTTATATTTCTTCTAAACCATTTGTAATCCATGATCAGGCCAAAAATTTAGAAAAGTCAATACATGGAGCATCTAATTCAGCATTGTCTCTTTCAGATTCCTATTGCACCTATTGTGATTTTGTGTAACCTCTTCTGATACTCCATTTGTATATCCTCCAATTCTTCTTTAAATCTTTCTAGATATTCTCTTGCCTTCTGAACTGAGTTCAGTCGAACAATCTGCTATTGAAAAGTAAAAATTATACTTTCCAGTCTGGAAAGATCTTTTTCTGCTTTACTCTATCAGCCAAAAAAAGAAGATTCATTTTTCTGCGTAAAACCCTGTTAAAATTTCTTTTAAAATAATTATCGTATATTAAAATGCCACTGTGAAATTTGATCCCTTGCTTTCTTTCTAACAAAATGTATCAAAACATCCCTTGGAACATTTCTAGTTCTGGCAAATCTGGAACATTTATGTACCAAAACATCTGGAACATTTCTAGTTCTGGCAAATCCGTAAAAATTATGAGTTTCTGCCTCATTATTCTCCTATTCTCGATACAAAACATTTGCTAGATCTAATCCTTTCTGCAATATGTTTATCAGAAGGCTCAGCAATTGCTCTACATCTCATACAAAATTCCTTTATTCTTAATTCCAATAGAACCAAATTGTCTAATTCTATTTCTAACTCTGTCTCTGTAAGTCCTTCTTGCTTTCACAAATTTCCACTTTGTGTCAGGTGCAAAGAATCAGGATCAAATGTTAAGTTCCAATCAAACTTACTTATTATTCAAGCCTATGCAACAGAATCTAAGCAACTAACAATCAGCACTAAATTGGTGCTGGATAAGTAAACAAAATTCAAGGGAGACTAGTCTTAGATCACTTGTGGGAACATAGCCTCATGGTAATGTTGTACTACTAACTAGAGCATACAAAACACTTGCTAGATCAATTCTTGAATACAGCTCATCTGTCTGGAACCTGCACTGCATATCGGACATAAACACAATTGAGAGAGTTCAGAGATATTTTATGAGAAGAGTCCTCCATTCCTCTAACTGCAATAAAATACCTTATGCCACCAGACTTCAAATTTTGAGCTTAGACAATTTAGAACTACGCTGACTTCAGTCCAGTGGTAGGTTCCTCCCGGTTCGGCCCAGTTCGGCCAAAGCCGGTAGCTGTGACGATATGACATCACCGAACTGGTTCTTGACGAATGTATCTTTTCTTTTATGTACACCAAGAGCATATGCACCAAGACAAATTCCTTGTGTGTCCAATCACACTTGGCCAATAAAGAATTCCATTCCATTCCATTCCATTCCATTCCATTCCATTCCATTCCATTCCATTCTATTCTATTCTCTAGGTGCTGGGAATAAAAAATGAGCTGTTGCTGCTTTAATGTTTTCAACCATTACTGATTTCTCTCTTAGTTTCCTTTTACTCATCTTTATATCCTACTGGCATATAACATGAAGTTCTGGCCAAGATGATAATTAGCTGAAATATTATTTGTCTGCCCTACCTAAATGTTGGTTGTTACTCATTTTTAAACTTTCTGACTAACCTTTTGGCCTCCTGAGAACAATTTGAATTACTTTCTGTGGTTTACCATATTGTACTTGCTTTTAGTATGTGGCCAAAGAAATTCTGAAAATGAAAAACAAAGCAAAAAGTGTGTATGTATATATAGCCAACAGCTAGGATGAGGAAGCAGGAAGAAAAACTGCTGTCCTCCAATCAGGACATAGAGTTACAGGCTAACCAGCATACGTCAGTAGCAGCAAACATAGAAAAGCGACAGCTCTGACCTCGCAATACACCCATAGCTTCTAAACTAAAGAAGAGCCTGAAGATGACAGGGTTGTGAGCCTGTCGAAACGTTGCTAGAAAGAAAAACTTTTAAGATACTGGTAGGATTTTAGCTAAGGTTTTAAAGGACCTCGCAGAGTGCTCTGTAAGGATTTGTAGAAAATTTAAAGCTAGGATTTTAACCAGAATTTTAAACATTTTAACTAACTTATTTACAATGATGCGGGAAAACACCCGAAATTTTAATTTTTTGCATTTACACACCCGTGAAAACTTAAGAAGACATATATATATATATATATATATATATATATATATATGTGTGTGTGT
>WNWU01000040.1:8383728-8397641 GCA_012654045.1 Ptyas mucosa
GAAAAGGCTCTGAGGATCCCAGCTGTGTCCCTGATCGGCAGAGGCTTTCCAAAGCATTTTTTTGCATTTGCAGAAAAAATGCTTTGAAAAGTTAAAAAAAAAAAGGTTGGCCATGCCCACCCAGTCACATTACCCCCCCCCACCAAGCCACGCCCACAGAACCGGTAGTAACAGATTTTACATTTCACCCCTGCCCAGGACATCGCAACCGTCATAAATATGAGTCTGTTGCCAAGCATCTGAATTTTGATCACATGACCATGGGGATGCTGCAATGATCATAAGTGTGAAAAATGGTC
This sequence comes from Ptyas mucosa, assembly GCA_012654045.1. NCBI lineage: Eukaryota > Metazoa > Chordata > Lepidosauria > Squamata > Colubridae > Ptyas > Ptyas mucosa. Next base: position 8,384,028 of record WNWU01000040.1, read on the forward strand.
ATAAAAAAGTCACTTTTTTCAGCGCTGTTGTAACTTCAAATGGTCACTAAATGAACTGTTGTAAGTCAATGACTACCTGTACATCCCATCACGATCTGATCACCTTATGGAGGGAATGGTGCACTATGGGATTCTTTGTAATGGAACCTTTGAACAAAAATTAATTTGTGCAGCAACTGGGAAAAATTGATTCTGTTGGGAGGAGGAACACGTCATTAGGAGAATAAAAGCTCCTAATCCAAATGCAGTGAAAGCTCGCTGGGGCTTTTGAGCACGCCTAATGTTTGGAAATTGAAAGTTGGAAAATTTGACACGCCCTAGCTATGGCATCTTATACAGTTTCATCTGCCACACAATTAGCTAAGCAAACAGTCCAGTAACACTCTTCTTGGTCAGGCCACCCTCATCCTCAAAGAAGAGTATAATTTCCTACTCGCATTCGGAAAAGAACACATTGCTCTTCGGATAAAACTATAACAAACTTCATCACATTCTTATAGATTGTGCTTCTCTTCCCCTTCAGGAAACTGCATTGCACGAGAAACTACATCCATATGAATCTCTTTGCTTCGTTTATCCTCCGAGCTGCAGGAGTTCTAATAAAAGACAGCATAACACGCAGTACTTACAAGTTTCTTTCTTCGGAGTCAGAAAGGCCAGCTGATGAAAGTGGATGGATTTCTTCCTTGAGTCCAGAGGTATTGCAGCAGGCACTCTCAGTGTTCATATTAAGTGTCTGAAGCAGCAAGAATGATGTCTGTTGTTGCCCACGTCCATTTTTAAATTCAGAAACGATAACAGTTGAAGGGTTATATTTTCTGGCTATATTCATTCGGAGGGTTTATATGATGCTCATCCCTTGTTTACCGCCTGAGATCTAGTGGCTAATTTTAAGCAACAATAATTGATGTACAAGGACAAGGTCAGGAAGCATATTAAAATTGTTTTTGTCTGTATATATTGTTTATAGACTACTATTCGGTGAACCCTCAGAAAAACTAGCAAAAGCAATAGCACTTAGACTTATATACTGCTTTACAGTGCTTTTACAGCCCTCTCTAAACGGTTTTACAGAGTCAGCATATTGCCCCCAACAATCTGGGTCCTCATTTTACTGACCTCAGAAGGATGAAAGGCTGAATCAACCTTGAGCTGGTGAGAATTGAAGTGCTGGCAGTCAGCAGAATTAGCCTGCAATAAAGCATTCTAACCACTGTGGCACCACATCACAATAAATTAAAACATGATATCCCAAAATGAGGCAATTTAAAAGAAGGGAGAAGGAAAGAAGAACAAAATTCAAACACTAAACTTCTGAATGAGTTTTCAACTGACCTGCTTAGTATTAGTAACTCTTTCCCCCATGGGCTTGAAATGTAATGTCTGACAAATTGTTTCCAGACAAGTAGCATGTATTCTTGCAGCCAATAAACTCAAGGGCAAAATAAGTTAATCCTTCCTGTGATTCTGCACAGTGTTATTAATCCTTCTTTTTGTCTCATTTTTGCAGAAATTAGCCTTATGCAAGATGGGTCCTCTTTTCATGCAATATGTTGTTGGAGCAAATTCTTACTGGCTTTTAGTAGAAGGAATTTACCTCTACAGGTTATTAGTAGCTACTGTGCTGTTTGAGAAACATCAGTTGCTAAGATACATCTTCATTGGATGGGGTAAGCTTGGACTTTTCCAAGAAGATGATAGAGTGATAGGTTTACATCTTTCAGTCAGTTTCATGATTGGTTCAGCTATTCAGCTGGGATGAGACAAAACTAATCTTTGGTTTATTACCTGTTTTTTATCCTGTTGAAAATATTCCAGTCAGCATAGGAAGCTAAACTTCTCTTGATTTTTACATCAAATTATTAGATAAATGCAAGTCTTGAAGTTTGCTGCTGCCATTATTTGCTGGGAGACTTTTTTTCTTTTCTTTTTATTATTAAAAACAAACTTTATTAAACTTAAAAAGATAAAATATCATATCGAGTATATGCAAAATACATTTATATTAATCCAAACAACATTACTTACTCACAACAAAAAATAGAAAAACAAAACGAAACAAAACAAAAAAGAAAAAGAAGAAAAGAAAGAACCCCCCCCCAAAAAAAACAAAATGTAGAAAGTGACTTTGTCACTTTATCACATCCTTTATCTTGTTGAAGGTACCTGTTTGTTAATTTTATTGTCTTACAAAATTTTACATTTACTGTCCTTTCTTTTGAATTATCCAATCATACCATCTATTCCACGCCGTGTAGTATTTTGAGTCTACCTTATCTTTTAATTCAAATGTTAATTTATCTATTTCCATACAATTGTAATTTTTTTGGATTATTAGTTGATCTGTTGGCAATTGATCAATTGCCATCAATTGCTTGGAGACTTTCAAAGCACATGCAAACCATAAGGCAAATATCTATGAACATATTTGTTGAGTGGGGTAAAAAAGGGGTTTTACAAGGAACAAACTCTAAGGAAAACAAAATAGTTGAGGCCATTAGTCTTTCCTTTATTTACATAACTAGTAATAATCCTTATGTATCAGCTATCCTTGTTATATTGATTTAATAATATATTAAACTGTGAAGTTGGGGGAAAAAATAGAAGAGGGCAACCAAACTAGAGGAACTGCTTTTAACTCAAAAGACTTGATATCCTCAGAAATCATATTAGGCCTTGTCATACAAGAATACCTCTTGTTTTTCCTTTCAGGTTTTCCAGTTTTGTTTGTAGCTCCTTGGGGAATACTAAAATACCAACTGGAGCATAATGTGTAAGTTACTGTCTTAAATGTTCCCTTAATCGGTTTCATTGTTTCTTTTCTTGACTTTTTTTTTGTGCCAGTAGAAAAAGAGCCTCTTGTTTATTTTCCCACAATGTTTAGACTAAAGATGAGCAACCATTTGTTATTCCGGCTACATTGCTAGGCAATACGAAAAAAGTTTGCAGCCTCCTAAACACATTCTTGATTAAGGGCATAATTGTAACTTTTAAAAATACACCAACTAGAAAGGTTAGAATGCAGCAAAAATCACTTCTATGGCCTTCTCCAGATTGAAAGAGGAGCAGGGGGGAAAAAAGGACAGAAAACAAGAAACGGCAGGAAAGGACAGAGATTTTCATCATGTTAAAACAGAAATCAGATTGAAAAGATGTATACAGCACTGACACAAAGATATCTTAGGCTATGAATAGTCCTAAACAAATGGCAAGACATTGAGATTAGAGTCAATGCATGTTTATCCAGCCTAACAGCAGACTATTCTTCACTCAATCCATTGGCACTCTCCATTCCCATTATAAATAAGAAATTGTGTTATAGTCTGCTACAGCCAAAACCATCAGAGATTTTTTTAAAAAGTCTAAAAAATGGGAGGGAAGAATTTGGGATTTACATAATAACAGAATGGCTGAGTTGGAGGGGACCTTGGAGGTTTTCTAATCCAACCTCCTGCTCAGGTAGGAAATCTTATACCATTTCATACAAATGATTGTCCAATCTCTTCTTGAAAACTTCCAGTGGACTATTTGTTAGAAACCAAGAAAGGTTAGTGTTGAGTTGATCCAATTCTTCCTTCCAAAATCCCCGTAGTTGCATATCAAGTTTAGTTTTAATTTCTAAAGTGTTGCAGAACTGAGAACAAATTTTGACACTAAAGTGTGCCAAAGATATAAGTTATTTATATTTATTTATTTATTGGTTCGATTTATATGCCGCCCTTCTCCAGAGACTCAGGGCGGCTTACAATGCATTAAGCAATAGCCTTCATACTTTTGTATATTTATACAAAGTCAGCTTATTGCCCCCACAATCTGGGTCCTCATTTTACCTACCTTAGAAAGGATGGAAGGCTGAGTCAACCTTGAGCCTGGTGAGATTAGAACTTGCAGTAATTGCAGGCAACTGAATGTTAACCACAGTGCCTTAGTCTACTGCGCCACTCAGGCCCCTATCATAAACGTTTGTTATTATTTTTTAAAAAAAACTTTATAATTCATCTTGGTGAACTATAGAATTGTATCAAAACTCATATGAAAAGTTTTAAAAGCTTCAAGGAAGATCAGCAGAACTGCTGTTATATGCAGGATCTCTCATCCCTAAACCTTATGTTTTGTTCTCTGGGAAAATAATCCATTGAAAAGATGGATTACACTTTTCCCCCAATGGCCACCACAAAAAAGAAACTTAGCACTCCAGCCTTCTTTTGAGATTCTTTCAGAACTTCTGAAATTGAACTCATTTATTCATTGTAGAGGGATGGACCTAGAAATTTAAATTAAAAAAAAAAAACATGACATAATAAAATGTTATTTGTTTTCTAGATGCTGGTCAACAAATGAGAACATGATAGTCTGGTGGATCATTCGAGGACCCATATTATTTTCCATTGTTGTAAGGATCATTGAAAAATTGCTTACTATTGTATTGTGCAGAAAATTCAATATAATATTGTTTTTATTTCCCTATGCTTTAGTAGATAAGCAAAGACAAAAGAGGCACCTTAAGTAATTTACAGAATTCAAGGAAATGTAATGACAGGAGAAGGAAAAAGATTATGGGGACTTGTAATAAATCCAGTTGGGACCCCTGGATTGGGAAACTCTTTACTGTATGCTATGATTAATACTTAAATCAGTGAGGTACAGCAAGAGTTTTCAAACTTGAGTTAGAGTCCAACATCTATAAACAACTTGTTTGCAAATCATAAGTAACTTCAGGTCATCAGTTTACATACCGACCCTCCAATTACATAGAGTTGCCTTTCCAATGTAAGAAAGGCATGAAGAATTCCTATTGTTCTGCTATCAAGTTTCAGGTAGCAAATATGTAGTTCAAAAGACTGTAGATATTTGTAAATATTATATCTTGTATCAATGTTAAGTTGTAATTACTCCTTAACAGGAGTCCAGAGTTGCCAAGCAGCAACTTAGCAGGAAAGATCTGTGTCCAATAACTATCATCATTCTAAATTAATAAGAAAAGTCAAACATGTTTATTTGTTTTTGTGGCAATATGACATTTGAAAAATTCTTTATTTTCAAGGATATTTTGTATATATTTTTCTTCTGTAGCAGGCAGCCACTTAGCCACTAGTACTAAATCTCAGCATTTTTCTCTTATTTTTGATTCACTACTATCCCTTTCCTTCCCCAATCTCCAATCAGTAAGCTCTGAGCTTTCAAAATAACAAGCAGGACAGAGCAATAACATTGTATAGGAAATACTTGAAAGCTGAGACTCAATACAGTACATTAAAATTATTGAAAACAGTCTGCAATTGTCTTGCCCTTGTGAAATCCCTGTTGGAAATAATTTTGCAGACAAACAAAATTTTACTGTATTTGGAGAAAACAACTGTGATGTTTGATGTGTGTTTTCTAAGGTTAATTTCTGCATCTTCCTGAATATTCTGAAACTGTTACTTTCCAAACTTAAAGCTCAGCAGATGACCTTTCGTGACTATAAGTTCAGGTAGATATTACTTTCTTATAATTTTCTCTATAATTTTAAAAAAAAAAACTGGATTTGATTCACAGCCATATGAGAGTCTATATATTTGGCAAACATTGTAATACATATTTGTTTGACATTTCACTCACCTGATAATGTAAATGAAAATCTGCAAAGATTTATATCAATGTTTCTCAGTTTTAGCAACTTTTAGATCTGTAGACTTCAACTCCCAGAATTCCCCAGCCATTTACACATCTTAAAGCTGTCAAGATTGAGAAACATTGATTTACTTTGCTAAATGCGTTTGTTATTAAAGGTACAGAAGAATCTTTGCTTTTTTCTTTAAGAAGAATGTGTTGCTTTTAAAGAAACTGAAACAAAATGGATACTAATTTTAAAGTGAAAAGTGGGACAATATGCTGTACCAATCATGTTTCATTTTGGATAGCAGGTTAGACAACTTTGCACAGAATGCAAGATGCAACAAACAAACAAATAAATCCACAATTCCAAAATGTACACCTGATAAATATATATCACGAAGAAGGTTAAAGTAGAAATCATAAAGTAGAAGGATTAAGGAATAACTAAGAAAAAGTAGAACTATTCTAACCTTGGGATATGTCACTAAAACTATACCTACTGAATATCATCAGGGCAGAAACAAGAGCACCATATCCACTCTTCCTGGTTTACTTAGTATTTTAAAATAGAAACAAATGAAATATATTTACTCCCCAGGCCCTTTGTCTTCTCCTTCAACCCTCACTAGGATCCTTTGGAGAGCTTTATACGCTTAGATTTTTCCCACTTTCACAAAGCCCCAGTTTGGGGATGCAATGTCAGATTCCTTCTCCAAGACCATGGAAGGCCCTGTCTGTGACCTTGAAAGGGAGAAACAATTGGTTCTAAAGTTACTCAGACATTGTTCCAAGAATCACGGGGCTGCAGTCTTATTATGGAATTATCACTAATGTTAATCCCAATCTAATATTAATCCCAAATCAATGTCTCAAGGAATTGACTGTCATAATTCCATTATGTGTTTCTTGTTGAGTTTTATTTCAAGAATTTAATTCATGTTGGTGATTGTTTTTATTTTAAGGTTGGCAAGGTCAACTCTTGTGTTAATACCATTACTTGGAATTCATGAGATTATTTTTAGTTTCATCATGGATGATCATGTTGAAGGATTCTCCAGGAATGTCAAAACCTTCATCCAGCTAACCATCGGCTCTTTCCATGTAAGTTTGGGGTGGTGATGGAAGTGGGTTAAACAAATTTAATACCAACTTTACAGAATGCCGATGAGAAAAATAATAATCAAAAACCATTATCACAGCTCATTAATAAATGATGCATAATAAAAGAATCTTTAAAATGTATTTTAATACATATTTTTAAAATAGGACTTGATACAAACATTAAACTTCTACCACTGAATAAACAATATCTAGCATAATCTTAAAAATACCAACATCTCATTAAATTATTTGTCTAGAATTCTTTCCAAACCTAATATGATTTTTCACTATTGTCACTTCAATTATTTGCTAGAGTCTTTTGAAACAATCTTCAAGTACAGTAGTGACTGCCAAATTCAAATTTTCTACGTTTCCTCATAAGTCAGAGGAACGGATCTGGCTAATATATATAATGATAATTCTTAATTAGCAATGCCTTCAATAAACGGAATCTTTGTTACTTAGCAGACAAAACAGCAATAACAAAAAGCAAACCTAGTTTGTCATTGCTACCAAAAAAGAATAAAAAACTCACAAATGCAGTATTTGGCTTAGCCTATATTTATATAACAATATTAGATTTATATCAGTCCAATATGGGTAGTTCTGAAGATATCATTTTAAAACGTGCATAATAAGTGCGGAAGCAGAATGAACTGATCTTTTGGAAAACTTTTTAAATTTAATGCTCACCTTTCAAGATTCCACAGCCACATTCTAGAATCTAGAAAGATGTAATTCTACAGGCATAAACGTAATGTACCCTAAACTTTAAATTACAAGTTTTCCTGCACAGTATAAGGTAAAAAAAAAAGTCTGATTAGGGAGAAATGATATATTTTATTGTAACCAACCATTGTGGTTTAAAATAGCAAGCCAGACGTTTCCTCCAGCAAAATGTAAAATTAAGCAGATTACTCAGGAAGGATACAGGTTGAAACCTTTATGATTGTTAAGAGGCAAAAATGATTCTTGAGCAAGAGGAAAATAGTTGCATTTATGTTTAATTTGCCAGCATGATGGCTCATATTTCAGGTAGTTTTTTGTAAAAGTATTCTCTGATTATATAAAGTCAAATTGTACTTTGGCATATGTTCTTCAAATCTAATTTATTTTCTCTTTCTCTTCCAGGGTTTTCTTGTAGCACTTTTATATTGCTTTTATAATGGCGAGGTACATCATCTTTTTCATTTCTCATTGTTCAGCCTTGCATCCCAACCCCAGTTGCTCAGAACACACTGGCTTATGGTTCTTTATGATCATTCAGTTATGGAAAAATTGATTAAAGAATTATTAATTTTTCCATCATATTACTTGTAATAGTTGAAAAGACCTGGCTTGACCCAGCAAGCTGGCCACCTCCCTGATAACAGATGAACTTGTGAGAATCATGCACAGTCTGTCATGCTATGGAATAAGCCAATAGCCTTCCTGGGAAGGCCTCTGTTTATAGAGAGAGGTTTTGGGCTGCCCATTTCTTTAGTAGAGAAAAGCGGACGTAATCCAAGTTGCAGAGCAGATTCAAGAATTTCCCTCCTTCTGTTTTTCAGTGATTTTTCATGCCCCTTTGCAAAATGGTGTAAAATGGGTTGTAGTGATATTGGGGATGTTGGGATGGAATGCATTCCCATTCCCATTCCCATTTCCACATTAACTGGTTAGATGCCTTTCACTTGTCATGCAGAATTGCTAAGGCAAAATAAAAATATGATTAACAGATGAATTCAGATGAATATGGGATTGTTTAATCTGGTGGATGTACGTACATTTGAATGTAGGGAGACAGAAATCAGTCACTCGGTAGTCACCAATAGCCATGCTATATAATAGCTATATTGTGTTAGCAATAGCAATAGCAAAAATAGATTAAGATTTATATCTAAATGCTTCACCGTGCTTTACAGCCCTCTCTCAGTGGTTTACAGAGTCAGCATATTGCCTCCAGCAATCTGGGTCCTCATTTTACCAACCTCGGAAGGATTGGAGGCTGAGTGAACTTTGAGCTGGTCAGGATCAAACTGCTGGCAGTTTGATCCTGACCAGCTCAAAGAATTAGCCTGCAATACTGCATTCTAATCACTGCGTCACAGCTCTTATTTAGAAGATTCCCAGTTCGAAAAGACTGCTACAATCCTAACTATCAACTTTCCCCCCCTTTTTTTCCCAGGTAAAGGCTGAATTACGCAAGCAATGGTCTCGGTTCTTGCTAGCCTACCCCTTTGTCTATATGCCCTGCTTTCTTGGAAAGAACATCAAGCACCTAAGAAACTGTCCAAACAAGCAGCATTTGAGCAATAACGAACCTTCCCTTGAGGTGATGCAGCCTCCCAAGAAGCAAGCAGCCAAGGTGAGAACATGCTGCAATGTGGAACGAGGCCCCACAACAAGACACAACCTCAGAGCAAGCATTTCTGACAGCAGCGAAGAAGAAATTGCCAATGGAGAGACCATTGAAGAGGCTCTGGAAGAAAATGAGGGTTAGAACTTTAAGAGAAAAATGAATTTGTTGGGATCTATCTTTTGCATGGAAGCAACTGGAATTAAAGATCCTATGAAAAGGGCAAAATGAAAGCAGCTTTGGTACATCCCCCCCCCCCACTCCCCATCCATTCTTCATTTTGTCAGTAAAACAAATATTGGCATATGCTAGGAGCCACAACAGCTTATTTTTCTTAGTTCTCAGGAACTGGATCTGGTATCAACACTACATGGGATAAAGTTATCACACACAGAGAGTGAGACTGCTCCTTCTGAAACTTCCAGTATTAGGTCCACCAGAGTCTGACTGCTACTCTGACTGAACTAGGGATCTGATCCCAGGAGGCTGCACTTCAGGACTACAAAGGCCTTTTATGATACCACTGAAATGACTAGCTAAATGCACCAAGTGAATAAAGGAACTGGTCTGAGAGTCAGTTTTCTCCCCATATATTTAGATGCTTGCACATATACATCTGAAAGTGTATTTTTCAGCCTTTGCTAAAATAATAGTTAAATCAGAGCTACCATGTTTTAGGACACAGTTATTAATGCTTTGTCTTTCAATATACTTTGCAAGTCCTAATTTCTGTTATCCTTTCAATATATCTATAAAGCAAATCACTATGACCTCCATTACACAATTAGAAAATTAATTTGACTTAATCCAGAGCAGAAAAACCTGAGAAGTTTGAAACAGCTGGATGAAATGGGAAAAAATGAGGTGAGATGGGGAGTTGAGAGACTGCTGTATGGACACATCTTATTTCTCAAATAGCCAGACAAGCTGAAATACAACTTAAAAATGCAAGATGAATCAAGGGAGTTGGCAAGCAGTTGGAAAGAATTCATTTAGGAATGTGTATTTGTACTGTTTTTGTTTTAAAGGAAGAATGGCATTTCTTTCTTCTTATCTCTTTCATCTCTGTCTATGTTTCTTCTCCACATTGTCCTCAACTGTATTTCTTTCCAGAAGAGAGAGAATAGAGGAACTCCAAGCTCCAAACTAGCCAGGATCATCTGCATTCTGTCCCTGGATTCATGAGAAATGCTAGGTTTCTTCCTCCACCATCCTGGGTTTTGGGTTACCTTCCGTTCCTGTTTTTATTTTACTGCATACATTGGCCAGTAGCTGGGTGCTGCAGTGTTTTCTCTTCTTGCCAGTTGATGCCTTTTGCCCTTGCTCCTAGGGACATTCAAAGACGTCCTACTTATACCCATTCTCCTAATGTAAAGGAGTTGGCTTTGTGTTACAGATTGGCTTTGTCGGGTTATGGGTAGTTGGTGATTGGAGGCTGGAAAAGTGTGCAGAGACTTAAATACACAAGCAACTGAAAGCTAAGTGGAGCAAATATCAACCATATCAACTTCAGAAGGTCCAACAGTCAATAGACAGCCTGCAGCTGTAATAACATTTTCCCCTTTACAGCCTTTGCTTTAATGGCAGGACCAAGGAATCCAAAGTTAGTATTTCATTACCAATAGAAAAAGGAGTATAATGAAATGAAAAAAAAATTACTCCTAATTAATAGAAAGCTGCTGTTTCTAATACAAAATAGAAAGAGGAAACAGTAGTATAATTAGTAGATATATCTTGATTCAAGGGGCAAAAAAAGAGATGATTTAACAATATCAGAATCTGGAAAGAAACCTAAGCATGGTAAATGTTCTAGACACACTGGATTTAAATGGAGAGAACAGGGCACGAAAAAAGAGAAATAGATAAGAAAAGAACAGATGCTAAAATGACTTTTGAATAAATTAGTAGCCTGTAGAAGGGGTGGGTGAGGAAGATAGATGAAATCTACTTACTATGACATTCATGAGTATATAAAATCAAGAACTCTTTATAGACATTGGCTTTATAGACTCTTGGGCTCAACTATAATGTATGATTTATGCTTGAATCTCCTATGGCTTGGTATTAAGTATGATCTGAATGGTTGTGACGTATTCAAAATCCAGTGGGATGTATGTACCTTGCAAATGAGTTATAGATCAGATAAAAATAGTTTTCAAGAAGTCTGTCTACTTTCACTTGCAAACATTTGTAGCTGGTTGTGGGATTCTACCAGTGGTGGGTTTCAAATTTTTTTACTGCCGGTTCTGTGGGTGTGGCTTGGTGGGCGTGGCAGGGGAAGGATCCTGTAAAATCTCCATTCCTATCCCACTCCAGGGGAAGGTTACTGCAAAATCCCCATTTCCTCCCGATCAGCTGGGACTCAGATGGGGGTGGGGCCAGTCAGAGGTGGTATTTACCGGTTCTCCGAACTACTCAAAATTTCCACTACTGGTTCTCCAGAACTGGTCAGAACCTGCTGAAACCCACCTCTAGATTCTACATAGAATGCTACAAAGGTTTTGGGGTTTGTTTCAGGGCAGGGAGGACCTGTTTGTTTCTCTCTCTCTTTTTTAGCTTTAATTGCTTTGCACCAATTTTCCTTCTGTCATGGATCTTGCAGTTATTTTCCCCCTCATCTCTTAGCACCAAGTATTAGTAAAGAAAAACATTATGTCATCGTCACAGGAGATGAACCCCAAATGGCCACCTGAATTGCAAACACTGGGCGTATTCCAAAGAAACTTCATTCAAACCCTACTGAAATTAATGGAACTTATTTCTGTGCAACTCCATTTACAAGCATGTGCCCCACATGCTAAAAACATTGGCTCCTCTGAGGCAAGCTTGCACACTCTGGGATTCATCTCCCCGCTGAAATGCTGAAGCAATGTTTATACAAGGGAAGTTGGCAAAAATCCCACTCATCCCTGTTCTATATCATTATTCTGGTCAGAAGACTCCCCAGTTAATAAGCAAATCTCTCCTTCTGGTCAAGGAAGAATGAGTGGTTTGTACACAACGTCCTTTAGCAGGGTTTCTGTTGGCGTTCTCTAAATAGGCAGGTAGTCAGAGCATCACCCATCAGACTTCTACTTGTCTATATGTGTATGAAGGGCAGGAGGGTTTTTAATGATCACCTTGGAGACAGAATAGATAACAATGCCATTGCTTTAGATTGACTTTGTTTGAGGATCTGCTGAAAATTATTTGTGTGATAAAATACATCAAAGCAAAATTGTTCTTAAACATGACGGACACTGAATTTCATGTTGCACATTGACCACACATCAGTCTCCAAATACTAGCATGCCCAGATGTCTTTTAATCTTTCATAGGACGAGAGAAAGTAAGGAATAGGATTTATATTTTTGAAGTCATCGCCTAATTTTTTTTTCCTTTGAAGTGAAAGCAAACAGATTTCCACTCAAGCTCAAATGCAAAAACTGACAGAGTCAAACATCTGTGGGGATCTGCACGCTGTCAGAATCTACTCACGATCCTCTGTCTCCAACATCACTGTCTGCCAATAATATTACTACTTGCCATTCCAGTAAGTAGACTGAAAATCAGATAAGAAATGCAGCAGATATTTGAAGAAGCAGTTCAAAATATTCGAAGGATCAAATTCTGCCTGTCTGTGGTTGTTTGTTGTTGTTGTTTTTGAATTCTCAATTTATCAGCTATTTTTCTCTCTAGGGGATAGTCCTGGTTTCTCCAGGAAATGCAATCAATTAAGGACCCATTTAGTAACTTTTCCAAGTTGTTACAAAAACTATCAGAAAAATTATCTGCTGAGATCTCTGACTGCAGTAGTTTGCAGCTTCCGGCTTCTGTTGCCTCTGGAAAATAGGTTTGCAAGTATATTTCTCCCCCCCCCCCTCTCTCTCTCTCATTCTGTGTGTGTGTGTGTGTGAGAGAGAGAGAGAGAGAGAGAGAGAGAGAGAGAGAGAGAGAGAGAGATGTACCTAAAATGGAAAGGCATGTGGATATGTCTTGCATTCTATATTCTATACAGAGGGTATGTTTCTAAGAAAGATGCATGTAGAAGGAATTGAACTTCTTCTACAGTCAAAATCCATGAAAACTTGGGGGTGGACATCGTAGATAATTCTTATCTCTGAAATGATAGAACCAGTCCTGGTCAGTATTGCCAGTTGATATTACAATTTTTATAAAATCCAATATGATTATAGTACAATTAGAGTAGGTAGAAGCATTCAACATAACCACAATGATAACATCTGTGCTGTAATGTCATCATTCCAGCTGCACCTTTTTGTACCTGTGCAGCAGTCTGTAAACAGTGAGGTTTGTGTTGCAATAGATGTTTCATTCTATTCATTGGTGAATGGGCAACATTTTCTGTCGAAGCTGCGACTCAAACTTAGAACTGGCTGAATGGCTGCAAGAGGCCTTCCCGTTACACAGTGACATTTCCAGGGGTGGGATTGTGGATGGCAATTGGGCTGTTTGGGGAGATAGGGGAGTCAGTCTAGGTGCATTAGAGTGATTTAAAGACTCCAAATTTATTTTCATAGTTTGGGGCTGTGTTAAGGATATTGATGTTGTTTTACCAACCAGCAGAGTAACTGCAC
>WNWU01000040.1:8397651-8425669 GCA_012654045.1 Ptyas mucosa
GGTAACATTTACAGCTTAAAGTTACAGTATATATATATTGCCTGGACAACTGGTTCTAACATTATATTCACCATATAGAATCCTAACAGGCTGAAAAAGATGTTGTTACAATACAATCTAGCCATTTTGCCACCAAATTTCAACTCTCAGTATGCCTTGCTTTGTGGACTGTTTGTGGACTGTAGGTGGTAGTCAGTGGGGGGTTGCTACCGGTTCAGTTCAGATCTTGCCAACCAGTAGTAATGGCAGTGGGAGGCTCCGCCCATCTACCCAGACATCATCACAGATGCACTCTCTCCCGTTGTGAATCGGTAGTAAAGGCAAGTGGAACTCACCCCTGGTGGTGGTTGACCACTCCTTCACCTACTAATTTTATTTTAAAGCTAAACTAATTTAAATGTTATTAAAATGTCCATGCAAATAAAAATAAAGGAAAACAAGTCCAGAAAGAAACTCATCATGCTGTGTTATTATAGATGCAGCACAGGGGTGAAATGTAAAATTTGTTACTACCAGTTCTGTGGGCATGACTTGGGGGTGGGGGGTGGGGGTAATGTGACTGGGTAGGCGTTTTTTAACTTTTCAAAGCATTTTTTCTAATGCTTTGAAAAGCCTCTGCCGATCAGGCAACTCAGCTGGGATCGTCAGAGAGTTTTCAAAGCATTCTTTTTACCACCTCTTCGGCCAAGAGATTGCAGAAAAAAATGCTTTGAAAAGCCTCTGATAATCCCAGCTGAGCCACGCGATCATCAGAGGCTTTTTTTTTTAACTTTTAAAAGTATTTTTTCATCGGAAGAGGTGGTAGAAAAATACTTTTAAAAGAAAAAAAAAACCTCTGATGATTGTGCGACTCAGCTGGGCATGGGGGGGGGGCAGGGATTTTTGCTACCGGTTCTCCGAACCACCGGCCGCCATCGCTACTGGATCGGGTGATCCAGTCCAAACTGGGAGCATTTCACCCCTGGTGCAGCATATATTTGTTACTATATGTCTGTGCGTTTACTGGGGACCAATGTAAGGAATATGGATGCAACAAATAATTGGCTGAAATTTATTTCCTGAATAAGATCTTAATTTATTATTTTTTTAATTTTATTTTTATTCTTATTTATATACCGCCCTTCTCCGGAGACTCAGGGAGGCTTACAATGTGTTAAGCAATAGCCTTCATACTTTTGTATATTTTATACAAAGTCATCTTATTGCCCCCACAAACCGGGTCCTCATTTTACCCACCTTAGAAAAGATGGAAGGCTTAGTCAACCTTGAGCCTGGTGAGATTCGAACTTACAGTAATTGCAGGCAGCTGAATGTTAAATACTGCCTTAGTAGGAGGCATTAGCCTCCTACACCACTCAGGCTCCTCCTTAATGCTACCTATTGATAGAATGACTGTACAGTGTTATACAATTTTGGGCTATAACTTCCACAGTCTCTTGTCATTGATCTACTGGTTGGGATTAATGGCTGTTGAAGTCCAAAACCTAACAGTTAGAAGAGACTATTAGACCCTCTGCTCAATTTTCAGGGATCCAAATTAAAGCATACCCCAAAGATGCTGATCAAGCTTCCATTTGAAAATCTCCACAGCATGGAATCCCACCACCCACAGTAATGGAATCCCGCAGTATTTTGAACTGCTTTTACAAGCACAATTTATTTATTCAATCTGAATTTGGCTTTCTGTAAAAGGACACCCATTATTCTTTGTCCTGTGTTCTAGAACGAGTGACAGCAAGTCTTGAGATTCTTCGTTGCAACTTCTTTGAGTACTTCAAGTTCTCTTGCCCCCCTCAGTTTTTTCCCCCCCAAGGCTAAGCATGCCCTGTTTTTCAGCCTTCATAGGATTTCATTTCCAATCTCCAGAGTAAAGAGAAGCAATTATTTCCTGTGATATGGAAACTCTATTCCTGTTCATGCTGTCTAAAATTTCACGAGCCTTCCTATAGCTCTATAATGCTATTTGAAATCAATTACTCTTTCAAGATCATTTGTCTGGTGTGAAGAACCAATCCTACATGAGTAGAGTTCAAACTAACTACTTCATTGTTCTCTGCTTGTTATACAGGAACCTCTCCAGACTGGTAGCTTTTGCCCAAGAATGACCAGATAAGGATCAAAGGCATTGGGGAGGAGGTGGGGAGACTCAGACCTAGCCCTCTAGTGTTTATGTAGTGAGTCCAGGCTCTTGAGCTGTCTTCCCATGTGGGTTGCTCTCCAATGCATTTTCTTAAATATTACAAAGTGATACAGCTCAAATTTAATATCTCCACATCTCATTTCTATTTCCTAACTGAAGAACGTTGTAATTGTCTCTGTTAATTTTCTTTCTATTATTCTTAGCTTATTTTTCTAGTTTTCTAATTCAATTTTAAATTTTACTTCTGTCTTCAAGAGTGTATTAGTTATTCCACTCAATTTTACATAGACTGCAAATTGGATGAGCATCTTTATTCAAATTGTTAATTTTAAAAAATTGAAGCATACAGAAGTGAAACTTTTGGCCTGTTATTTAATACCACACTACAATTCAGTGAGGAACCAATGATGATCCCTTGCTCCAAACAAGCAAAGTGCATTTTTACATCTTTTTGACACATGTAATCATTGCCACATTAAATAGGACTACCTTGAGTAGCTTAGAGAAAGAATCACAATGTTCTCATTGAAATTGTTTCAAGTGAATCAGATGGCCTTTACTATACTTTTGGCACTTTAGATATTTCATTACAAGAAGTTAAACATCAACTTTGAAGGTCACCACTAAAAGTACTAAATATTGGCTTCCTTTCAGAAATACATTTTTGAGGCAAGAAAAGTAATATCTCTAGAGTTAGACAGACATGCTGTAAACAAATCAACCAACCAACCGAAAAAATCCAAATTATAGTGTATATCAAAAGAAGGTAAATTTGGTTTGCAATGTTAAGATAAACAATGTAGCTTGGAATACATCTCTTCAATGACCTATATGATTACTTTTATTTACATAATTTCTTTATTTTTATTATAGGCAGAAAAGTCATGAGCAAATACCACAAGAGCCTGTAGGTTTGCTGTAAACATTTTCAAAGAGCTGATTTCAGGAATGTAGAAGTACCCCAGGTTTCAATTGTAAATAAAAACATTTTTTGCTATTTTGAAAGGAGAAGTGTAAGATATTTCTAATAATGCATCTAAGAAGATACATTTAATTTTAGGGAGGGAGAATGTGCCTATGCACTCAAAATAAATAGTGCAGACTAACTTTTCAATACTTTCTCCATCTACTTTCAGTTTCGAGTTCTGACATACTTGCCATCTTTCCTCTTTGGCCAGGTGCCCCCTTTCTATTCCATTTTTTTTCTTTTATGTTAGTTATAAGATGGCTTTTACATAATTCAGCTGACATCACGTGTAGACTAAGCCCAAGAAAGCTTTTAGAAATAAGCTAATCCTTTCAACAATAGACTTCTATATCTTTAATGTTAAAAATAAAAGGCAATGGATTTTCATTTTGAGACATTTTCATAAGAGCTAACAAGCTTTGAAAGTTAAAATATGTCAGATTTCTCAAATCTGTCTCTAAGAGAATGAGAGCTACAGAAGCTTGTTTTTTTAATGAATTAAAAAAATAACAAAATTTCATGGGTTATAATTCTCATAATCCCTGACTATGCAATGTTGTCTATAAAACATCAATAATTGTTTCAGTGCTTCTCTCCCATTTTCTTTGTTACCAGAGAGATCTGTCTTTGCACAGAGATAGGAAATTAAAATAGGAGTGGAAAGGCTGCTAAATTGAATTATCTTCTTCTTGGCATTTCCTCTCAAACCTTCATTCCTTTCCTCAAGCTTCAGAAGATTCATCAAGAAGTCATTTGAATTTAAGCCAGACTAAATTCCACAACAGACTTGATGAAAACTAGAACAAAGCAATAATTTTTCTGAAATCCATTCCTTAAATAATTCCCATGATCATCATATGCCTGTACTAACAGATTCAAGCTGGGGACAAAGCATTTCTGTCACCAGTTATCTAGCTGTGCCTTTCAAAAAGCTGTGTTTGACCTTGTGCATCAAGAGGAGAGCCCTCGTCTTCCTAGTAAAAATCACCCCATGAATCACTGCCCTCTGAAAAATGAGTTCTCCCTCCCTTGCTGTCAACCAGAATTTATGTGATTTGTGGGTCACTGGCTCCCAAATGCATAAGGTATTGAAATAAACAAAATGGCCATCACATAAGAAATTCACAGCGAGGGGACCAATTGATATATCATCCTAAACACCAGCAATCTCTAGGTTTGGAAAGGGAATACAATTTTTTTCTCAAACTTTTTTTTCCCAACACATCTCCCCAAATGCAGACATGTCTGAACAATTTGTTTGAGTATTTTAAATAATAACATTTGAAATCCTTGTTCATGCCCAGGAGCATGATAATAGCCATTTGGAATCCTTGTTTATCCCCAGGAAGGCATACCAAGAAAAAAAAAGAGAAGAGGAAGATTGAGAGAAAGGCCAGGTTAGCTTCCTTTCCCCCCTCCCCAATTTCTTTTATTGAATTCTGGAAGGAAAACAGCTGCCACATTCCACATGGCTTCTCCCCTCCTTGGGATTCCAAGCATAACTGCTGGGTTGTCATGCAATTGTTTTTAAAGAAACTTCTAGATGTTCCTAAACCACACTTCTCAGCAGGTCTGGCCAACATGATCCATGATGAGGCAACTTAGTAGTTGTGTCTTAGCAATACCTGGAGAATCTTTCAGTTTCCATCCCTAAACAAAAAGAGGAATGGAGAACGGGAAAGAACTCATTGCTGTATGTCTGTGTTGACACAGAGGTTGATGACTAGACTTTGTAGGCTGAACAAACCCTGAAAGGAACAATCAGCAGGAAAAAAATCCAATTTCATTCATTTCTGATACTTCCATGCTGTTATTCTCCATAACTGCTGTGAGCAGAGTACAATAAAAATAGAACTTAAAAATATTAAGATAGTGACTATATACAGGGTGTCTGTGTGTATCTTAATATTTCACTATTTTAAATATACAGTATGTATATTAAAGATACATATTCCTCCTATGCCTGAAGACAAAAGTTTTCAATCAGTGTGTATGCCATCTGTCCTAACATATGCCAGTGAAACATGGACACTAATCTCACAATCAATACAAAAGTTGTGATTTCCGCAAAGAGCCATGGAAAGATACATGCTTGGCATTGCAAGAAGAGATAGAAAGACCTGCACATGGATTAGAGAACAAATGAAAGTATACAATATCATCAAGAGAGTAAAATAATGGAAATGAGCTGGTCCCATCGCAAGAAGAACTGATGGCAGGTGAACCAAGGTAGTCATAGAATGGATTCTACTTGATAAAAAAGCCTCCACAAAAGAGACCAAAACCAAGATGGATTGACAACATCAGCAAGTATTGCAGGCCCAATTGGCAAAAGAAAGCTCAGGACCGTATTGGTTGGAAAAATGCGGAAAAGACCTTCATCCTTCTGCAGTGGATAGACAATGGCTACAGGTTGACCATAAATGAAAACCTAACAACCTTAAAGTATTAGATTCGGCCATTTTTTTCAGAAATTCAGTTGGGAAGAAGTGGTTCTTGTACGTCAGGGTAAGCCTTTCCACAGGAGGGATACCTCCACTGAAAAAACCTTGTTGCAAAATATCTGTAAGTGGAATTTCTTTGGAAATAGGGCACTCCAGAAGGTGTCTCCCAATTATTACAGGATAAGCAAATTCATTTTGGAGAGAAGAGTCCTGGAGGAAGTAGTTCTTAAAGGTGATGAACAGTGGTGGGATTCAAAAAATTTTACAACCGGTTCTGTGGGCGTGGTTTGGTGGGTGTAGCATGGCTTGGTGGGCATGGCTTGGTGGGTGTGGCAGAAGGATACTGTAAAATCTCCATTCCAAGCCCACTCCAGGGGAAGGATATGGCAAAATCCCCATTTCCTCCTGACCAGCTGGGACTCAGGAGGCAGAGAATAGATGGGAGTGGGGTCAGTCAGAGGTGGTATTTACCGGTTCTCCAGAAATTTCTCTAAAAATTTCTGCTACCGGTTCTCCAGAACTGGTCAGAACCTGCTGAATACCACCTCTGGTGATAACTAGCTTTTCATCATCTTTGTCTGCCTCTCCTCTGCAGCACAGACACTTTAATTTGGATTCCTGAACTAAGCAGAGGACCTTCTATGGTCCTCCAGCCAACCAAATCTTTATTACACACTTGAAGGGCATAATGAATAGCTTGGAGAAAGTAGAATTGCATCTCTCTGTCATTCATTCAGAGGCCATTTATAGAAGTGACATTAGGTCACCTCTAATCCTGCAAGACCACAATTCTGCTGTATTTATTATCATATTAGTGATGACTTGCTTTATTTCAGAAGGGGCCACATTTTAATTCTGCATTTCATTTGAAGGGAGGCAAAATGTTGAAGATAATGGATAGCATCTAGCAAGGGGGAATAACTGGAATTTGGTTCTGTTTTGCATTTTACAGAGATCAGTTGTATTTTAGGAGTTTTACTTTTAAAAGGTGCTCACAGGTACTCCTCACTTAATGCCCCTTTGTTCAGCAACTGTCCACAGTTACTTATTGGCTTGCCACTAGTGCTTGAAATTTTAACCATTACAGGGCCCTCTTATCATGTGGTAAATGTTCAGGCCAGCAACATTTATAACATCCCCTCTTGCCCCTACCACCCTCCCCAACTGATTTTCATCATCTTTGTCTGCCTCTCCTCTGCTAGGCTCATCATTCTGACTACACACAGTAAGATGCTGAGGCTCTGGGGCTTCTTGCACCCTTGCACACCCTTCCGCACATGGCAGCATGGTCGTTAAGTTAACCCAGCTTTCTCCATTGACTCTGCTTGTCAGAAGCTCCCTGGGAAAGTCATAAATAGCAATTGTATGACCCAGGGATGCTGCAACCATTGTAAATGCATCCTGGTTGCCGCACCAGGAGTCCTGGTGGTACAGTGGTTAGAATGCAGTATTGCAGGCTAACTCTGCCCACAGGCTGGAATTTGATCCTGTCTGGTTCAAGGTTGACTCAGCCTTCCATCCTTTTGAGGTTGATAAAATGAGGACCCAGATTGTTGGGGGCAATATCCTGATTCTGTAAACTACTAAGAGAGGGCTGTAAAGCACCGTGAAGCAGCATACAAGTCTAAGTGCTATTGCTAAGTGCTATTGATCATGTGACTCAGTGGTGGGTTCCTCCCGGTTCCTTCTGGTTCCACCAAGCTGGTAGCGGTAACGATATGACATCACCGAACCGGTTCTGCCCTTCCACCCCCTGCCCCCCCCACGTTATTCTTACCTTTTATTTGGCCCCACCCCCAATCTATTGCTGCCTCCTGAGTCCCAGCTGATGTGTTATAAGGAAAAAAACTTTTTAAACTTTTGCTGCGGGACTTCAAAGGGCCGCCCTACAGCTGATCAGTGGTAAAAGGCAGTTTGGTGGTAGACCGGTGCCTGCAAAAATAAATGGGTAGATTGGTGCCTCCAAAAACAAATGAGTAGACCGGTGCCTGCAAAAATAAATGAGTAGACCGGTACAGCTCTGCAAGCAGTTAAAAGCCTGATAGACCAGTACCTCTGCTAAATCCTAAATAATTGTCACATGACCATCAAGCCATGCCCACAAAATAAGCCACGCCCACAGAACCGGTAGTAAAATATTTTAGAACCCACCCCTGATGTGACTTTGGGGATGCTGTTATGATCATAAGTGTGAGGACCAGTTGTAAGTCACTCTTTTCAGCACCGTTGTAACTTCAAATTAAATGAACAGATGTAAATTGAGCACTATCTATATGTGTTTATTCTATCACTAATTGCTGGACTCCAAGCAGGGGTATGTTTTTTTGAAGTTTTATCCCTGAAACGTTTACTTTTGCTGAGACCATGAGGACTATAAAGAGCAAAAAGATTGCAGCACATACCAGTATCAATGAATAGATGTCTCTCCACTTTAAGGTAAAGATTTATGACTTTACATAAAGAGAGAACCTGCCTACAAGATCAAACCTCAGGAAAATGTATCCTGACAACTTCCCCAAAGGCAAACCATGTCAGTGTTCTCTAAGTTATTCCAAAACAACTTGAAAATAAATTAACTATGTTGTAGCATATGCTTTTTGCAGGTAACAGCCTACCTGCCCAGAGGGGGGAAATGGTGTAAATTACAAAGAGAACCTGTGTCATATGACACTATTCCAAAGCATCCCATTAGTCAGGAAATAAAACTAAGTCATATTTTGTGTATTGAGAAAAGAGCAATTGCTACACAGTAAGACTGTAGTCCAGCGATCCTAAATTGAATGCTTTGCTGGTAGTATTTGTGTGGGGTTGATTCATATTACTCAATTCATTCACAGAACCAGGGGATGCCATAAAGTATGTCTTAAGTCTTTGGGGTGAAGTGTGCTGTAAGTTAAACTAATAAGTGCTTTGAAGAAAAGTGTATCTACCTTTATGAAAATTGTGAAGTGAGGCAGCAGGATGTAACATTTACAGTGCTGGGCTAGGATCAGGCAGACCCACATTCAACTGGGGTAGCAGACTCCACAAAGCATTAGAAATGCCTGCTTCTGGGTCAGCTCCCTCTTGACCTGCCAAGAAGTAGATATTTGGAATGCCTCCATGGATTGAACAGGGTGATTTCTCTTCTCTCTAGAGGACACAAATCTGTAGTAACTTGGACACAGGTCATATAGGGCTTTTTTATTGTAATAATGATTAGTATTTTGAATATAAACCCAAAACAAACTTCAGCCAATGCAACTCCTACAAAATTAGTGTAGTATCAATATGCAGTTCTCATATGGACCACCACATGTTGCATGAGTTGAAGCTTCTGAATACAACTTTATGACTGCATCTCTTAGTGATGGAAATTCTGATCTCAGTTGTTGTTGTAAATTGAGGACTACTTGTATTCTTTAAGAACAGCCATCCAAAATTGAGAGCACTGGAATATTTTGATTCTGAAGTAACTCTTGCTGATGCTTCCCACTTAAAAAAATAATAATCTACAATCGGCACACTAGTAACCATAAGTATAAGTAGGAGTCCTAAATTATTCCTTCAAGGAGAATACAATGCCATCCAGAGTTAATTTAGGGACTACCAGAGATCTGCTGACACCACTATGTCTTATGGGGATTTGGTTACAGTCTATTTTATCACATCCAGATTCTTTACTGGTGAGGTCCCAACATCCACATTTTTTGAATAGTACAAGATGGAGATATATAGCTGGGTATCATCTACATATTGATGATACCTCGCTCCAAACCAATGAATGAGCTCTCAATTTGACTTATATAAATGTTAAATATGGGAAACAGTATTGTGCTTTGTAGCACCCCAACAATGGACTCAACCATTCCTTCCCCATTAAAATCACCTAGAGCAACCCACTTAGGAAAGAGAAGTATTGAAAAACAGATAACTCCCTATCCTTGCAGGTTCTCAAGAAAAATACCCTTGTTGATGGTATCCAACACCACTGTGTGGGCTGGGTGAGGGGGAGTTGTCATTAACACTGGATAGAAAAATGTTTTAAGATAGAAAAAACTTTTAAGTAGAGGCATACCACCACTATCTTCTTCACCATTCCTCTAAAAACAGAATTAATCCTCTCCTGAACCCTCCTACCCAGAGCTGCCTGAAGAAGCCAAATGATGTAACGGTTATGGATGGTCATGATTGTGCTTCAGAAAACTCCATTTAATCAGTTTCTAAACACAGGAGTCCTAATTACTCCTTTTGATTCTGCCCATGTGAAATCAAGATCTGAACAAATGTGAATGATTTTATTAGTGAAATATTTAGCAAGCATGTCATAGCAATCTAAAGGAAAGTCTTCCAGCCCACTTTCCCCACAGAGATACAGGTAATTAATAATAGGATTCAGTCATTCTACTGAATGCGATAAAGATGGAGAAGTCATAATGCCTTGCCACCATTACTATTGCAGTGGCTTGTGCCTAAGGGTATATGGAAGAAAATGTTCATATACACTGCCTAGAAGACCTGCAGAAAGAGGACATATTTAAGAAATAAAATAAATTGTATCATAAACCAGTATTATCAAGGCAACTGGGAAATGAGCAGCCAAGTCAGAGGCCCAGTCCATGAGGGCCTGTAATATCATTTGCTTCTATGTACACCACAAAAAATTAATAACTTATAAAAGGATGCCCATTAAGTCAACCATAGTGAGTAGACAAAACTCTGTCACTGAAATCCAAATACTTTGCTTTGCACTACTGAAAACTGGTAAATTGGCTTCCTTTGTGCTTTACCATCATCCCTACAAACGGCCAATAATAGTAGTATTGCAATTACCTAAGATATTAGTTTCAATAAGTTCCATTAATTCATATATTGTTTCTTTATATGGCCTATATATTGTACTCTGATGCATCACCTTTGGATGAGTTTGACATTGTAAAATGTGTTGTGGAAAGAGTGTTTGTAAGTTTAAAAAATAATCATTCAGGACTTAATTTAATGGACTGTACAGTTTATTTTACATGAGATGAGACAAAGCTTTTCAAGTGCATAATACAAATTTGCTAAAATAGGAAGAAAATACAAAGTTAATGGAAATGTTTGTACATAAAACAATTTTTTTATAGCAAATACTTTCAACATTTAAAGGATAGATCTTTAGCTGGGGTAAATCAGTGCAACTCCATTGACATTAACACACAGGAGACATACCTGAACCAACAAAGTTTCCCTTGAATCTTAACAAGCATTTACCTCTTCAGCCACAGTATTTTAAGGATACAATTGCATGGGACAAAAAGCCATATAACAGTGTTCAAAATGATTAAAGACTCATTGCTATTATTAATACAGAGGGCTTACAGTAGAATTAGGTTTCTATATGTAGTTCGCCAAAAATCAGCAGTAAAGTATTATGAAACTCAAAGCCATTACCGCTGGCAAAAGACATATTTTATTGTAAAAAATTAGAAAGTGTTTAGTAAAAGGGTAGAGAATAAAAATACCAGATAGGCAATGCCATTTTATTTTATTTTGTTATAAAAATCTGCCTTGGAGGAAAGTTGGTGGCTGGCCAAATCTATCCTCCCCAGCTAATATATTTGAAAAACAATTATTTGGGATAATGAAAATGAATACATTATCCAAATTTGTTTATACCTATAGCTTGTGTTAAGTCTAAAACATTTGGAAATACATATATGAATAAAACGAACTGCTCTGATATCAGGGATATACTGCAAATTTAGATAATTTAGAGAAAAGCAATGAAAAATAGATTCTCATGAAAATTAGTTTCAGAAATGAATAAAGTTTTTATCTGCCCTATTTCAAAAGCAACGGACACATATTACGCATGATGATGGCTCCTATGAACACTTAAATGGAAATAATGTTTACTGCCTAGGAGTAGTAAATGTGCATAGGGTTTAGGTTTTGCTAATTGTAATGGGTTATAAATTCATCTTGCTAAGTTTTTGATTGCAACCATTTTCACTTGCTTGTTCAGCAACCAATGTTATTGCTACTACATGGAATGACTACTACCAAGTACTCAAACATTGAAGGTGGTCTTTTTTTTCTAGATTTGATCTAATATGTTTTCAGTTCAAAAGATCATTGTATAACAAAGACCTATGTTCCTTTATAAATTCAAAAAAATCTAATATAATTGATTCAAACCACCTTCCATAAACATTTCTTTGAAAAAAACCAACCAGGTAATAAGCAGAATCATTTGTAAACAGCATCTGTTTGGATCTAAGATCACCAAGCCTGGAGTTTGCTGGTTAAGCATGATGTGAACCAGTTGTTAAAAAAATGCCAAAGTCTACACCTAATACTTTATTATTGTTAAATCTGTAAAAAAAATGTTCTATTAAAATTCACAAAGTGGATTTTTACCTCACAAGTGCAAATTCTCTAAAGTCTCTAGTTATAATCCCATTCATCTATATTCAGGAAAATATAATAGAACATGTTTCTGCACTGACATGAACAGGACTGAAACAAATCATTTTAAAACATCATAATTGGCACCTGAATTTTAGCAAAAAACCAGTATTTGACTCTATTATAAGAATATGTCAAGATCAATGCAATCACATATAACGTGCTAATCTATTTTTGTTTTAATCAGGCTTCTTTTTTTAAAAAACACACACGCACAAGTTCACACATCGTATTATATTTTTATATATATAAAAATAAAAAGCATATTTTTAAAACACACAAAAATGGGCCTCTTGGAACACCTAAGCCAAATAAAACAAATGATATTAAAGCTTAGTGCAGAGGTGACAACTTCTAAAAGTTCGGGAGCCACAATTCAGGTTAGAGGTTGAAATATTTTGGTCTGTTTTGAGCTAGTATGTCTATTTAATGACCAGAGAACCTTGGAAAGCAACTACTACCATTCCTATTCTTAAATCTCTCCCAAACAAGAAAAATAACCCAAAGAATCACAATGAAACTTGGCCACTTTGCTACCCAATTTTAATGATATGCTAAAATTACCACTTGGGCTCCTTAGCATTTCATGGTGATAAAATTTCATTTTATCCCAATTTCATTTTAAACTGTATTTTATCCAATTCCATTTTAAATTGTTTTTATCAGATTTTAGTAATAATATGTGTCTGGAACTTTGCACTTTGATATGGCCCAAGGCCTAATCAATAAAGTAAAGTGTGAAGGAGACCAAGGTCTGCAGGTTATCTAATCTCGGCTTAGTGTAATATATAAACTTGATGAGAAATTATTGTGTATTGTCCATCAACAGATTTAGCAAGCAAATCATGGTACATGAATAGAGAAT
Organism: Ptyas mucosa; assembly: GCA_012654045.1. Taxonomy (NCBI): domain Eukaryota; kingdom Metazoa; phylum Chordata; class Lepidosauria; order Squamata; family Colubridae; genus Ptyas; species Ptyas mucosa. The sequence continues at coordinate 8,410,497 of WNWU01000040.1, forward strand.
GCATTTCAGCACTTGTCTAGCTAGAGGGTTGAAAAGATGCCACCCACCACCCCAAAAAATGAATTAAATACTTTGAGTAGCTAAAGTATATATAAACATAATCAGAAAACTTCATTGTCTCAAAAACAGAAACCTGTAAGATTCCTGCATTGGAAAATATCAAACTAACAAGGATATACTACTCTTTTATAGCTATTATTGCTGTGCCTTCAGGAAATGATAGTGGCAAACTGCCAAGACATCTTTGAAGATGTTTCACATCCATTTTGGGTTACAAATGTTTTTTGTTGACATACTTAGATGAAAAGCAAATGAAAGTTACAGAAACTGTAAGCAAGAAAATCCATATAGCATTGGCAACATTAGATGCCATGTGGTAGTGCCACCTCCTGGTACAATATATAGTGTGCAAGACTACACTTAATAGCAAATGCCCATCAAGTTGCTAAGAATGATTTGAGAGTGTTGTGCAAGTTATCCATGATTTGTTTCAAATTGTCAGTTCAATCTGAATCATCAATTCAATTTAACTTTGCACAAAAGCCCATTGAACTCTATAACTGATCCCAAAGCAATTGAAACTGAACTGAATCCTACAATTCAAAGAATGATTAATTCCAATTCCTACCTAAACTTCACATAGCTCTTCTTGTCTTTGTGTGTGTGAATGTTATGTCTCTGAAGTTTAAAATCTATTTTGATAAATGCTAGGGCCAAAAAATCATCTCTGCATCTTTGGGCTTATCTCAATATATTTAGCTATTTTTCCAGCTGCTTTCAGCAGAAATAACACCCATAATAATTCTTTGCTATGCTTTGGCAAAATATTAGCAAAGCAAAGAATATCTTACTGGTGGACAGAAAAAAAATTCAAGGTATTGGACTGCATAAAATTTATATATTTACACTATTCACATATTCTTATCCACATTATCTACATAAGCACTGGTATTAACATTCATAACTATACTCCTAAATTATCCCAATAGATACTTCTTCTCTTCTGTTGGCTCTGTATTATCCCAATAATCCCAAAGTATTATCCCAATAATACTTATTCTCTTCTGTTGGCTCTGAAAACTATGCTTCTGAACAGGAAGTTAAAAATCTCTAATGAAATGTTGTTACCAAACTATTAACTCCAAGGTTCTTTGAAAGAAGCTACAGCTTTTCAATGGATAAATCTTGTAAATATACATGGTGTATAGAAATTTCCATCAAAATACTTGAAGTGCAAGCTTTTAATCCCGTTTTTTATATGGGAAAATTGTCTTTAACTAAATGTTCGTCCTGCTCTCAGAAGAAAAGCACAACAGCATTCCAGATGATCCCATTTCATCTGTATATTTAGAGGCATATGATGCAATGTTTAAGTAACTTTTAAAAATACTTCAAGTAGCTTTCTTGCCAGGGACACTATAATACTGATTGAAAATTGAAAAATTGAGTTCAAATCAATGTTTCAGTGGAGACACCAAATTCCTTTAGGCATTGAAAAAAACCTACTCTACCTGCCATTGGAATTACAATCTAAAAAGTCTTAGGAGGGTGTTTCAAATACTAATTTCCCACTGTGGCCATCAGTGACTTGCTTTGTACAACATGCTCCATATTTGAGTGGTAACGAATCAGAGGCATCACAACACATGCAAATATATTGTTGAATCTTTGCGTACATGGCCATTAATATATTAATAGTCTAAACATCTATTTTCTAAATTTCAAATGTTTGCAAATAAATCTATGAGGGGGAAAAAGATCAGAAGGTATCCTAATATTGATTTCTCTCAAAAATAACCTTAGAACAATTGTTATAATCTTGAATGTGATAGTGGCTATTTCTGAATATGAAGAGGAAAATCTGAACAAAACAGGGCAAGTAATACAGGTTTGTCATTCCAATTCCTGCAAAAAGAGCAAATACTGTACAGAAAAGCTAATCCAACTACTTACTGATTGACACATATCTCCCATTTATTTACTAAACATTTTCTTTTAATCACTCTTGATACTTAAATAGCTCAATCCAAACTCCTTCATGGGGTTAATTGCTTGGGATATTTTTCTCTTGTGTTATTCACAGAATGATTTTTTTTAAAAAAAATCATCTGGCTATTCTGAGACATTGGTCTTGTCTGTTACTTTCCTTTCTTTCAATTTTCTTGAAAGATGGAAAGTTAAAGCTGTTTTTATGATGATCTTTCTCTGCCACTTTCACATCCACCTTGAGTTAGTAACAGAATGGAGACTCACCATGCCAGCAGAAAGCAACTATGATGGTAGTTGACTACAGTCAGTGCCCATCAAAGTCTAGAAGAAACTTGCATTTTCTTTAACAGCAGACAGTAGTTGGCTTTACCTTGCCATTCCTCCATAGGCCTGGGCTAAACAGAGCAGAAATGTTTGCTGCGTACAGGAAAACCTGATAGAAGAAAATGCCCCTTGATACGATTTAAGAATCTTAATAAGAATCTTCATCCTTGTTGCAGAGGATGAGGGAAAAGAGAGAGGTGTGCATAGAATTTGAACTTTTTCATACTTTTATTAGCCTGGGAGGACAATGCCTTAAAAGCATAAGAAAGAAAGGTTCTGAGTGCCTCCAAAGATGTGCATCTTACAGCTGGAATTTCAGCATGCTGTGTCGTTAATTTAACAACAACACTGTTACTTTTTCCTTCCTTATGAGCCATAAATATTGCTCTCTTAAAGATGAGTTCAATTCCGATACAGGAGAATGTAATTCTGAAGAGCAGGTAGGGTTGCACTAAGAAAAGGTAAACCTATTTGCTTAGGCTTTCTACCTGTATTAAAACAGAAATAATTTAAAGAAACTTATAAATAGAGAAACCATACCTATTTTTGACCTTTCTTCACTGAATTCAGGATTGGAAATTCAACGTTAAGTCTGCTCAGCCCCATTCACAAGAGAGACACAATATTAAAGTAAGAAAAGCAGAGGTGTATTGTTATATTATGAAGTTCACAAGAGAACAGAACCGAGATTACATTGCAGACGATTTGCTGTGGTCAGTAGATTTGAAGAACCAAACTAACTGTGTGCTCCAGATCTGATCTGTGACAAATCACACTGACAAGCATTGTGAACAAGCTAGATACTAACTAGTCAGCAAAATAAAATAATAAGGATCAGCTACTCATTGTGGGCAGATAATACAGGATGAAAATCCAAACAGAACCCAAAATACTACTTTCTATTTGGATGCTACAAAATCTGTAAAGAACATTGTCATATATGAGGTGGTTTCTCAATTCTCTGAATGCCAATCCTTATATAAAATGCCACCATGTATTTTCAGGAAAGGAGCAACAATAGAGTCACGGGAGCCTCAAAGTTTGTAAAAGTTTGCAAAGATATTTATCTTTGGGAAAAAACCCTCCAAATAGCTTAGTGAGAACAGACTATGTCCAGTGAACATGTAATCATGATTGGAGAGGTAAAAGAGTAACATAATCACAATATTAAATAAGAAGTCCTTCATACTACATCATTACATTATTGATCTATGCTTGCAATCATCTCTAAGCTGATATGGAACTAAAAATATGCCAAATATTGCACTTCTATTTCAGTAATCCAAAGTGCTTCCTTTGGGGGGGAAAATGCAATTCCCTCTTAATATTTTTCTCTCTAAAATACTTGGTTAGAAAGAGAATTTCACAAAGCATTACTATCTTGTGAATCCTGAAAGGAGAATAAATCAAATCTTGAGCATTGGGAGTGTTTAAGGAATGGGAGCTAAGTAATTAAGAAAGATTAAGCAGCTAGAAACCACATTAAACAAAATCAGGTTGTAAACGTCTGGCTAATCTGATGAACATCCAAGCTAAATATGAACGGATATAAACATTCCGTGAAGCAAAAGGCACAAAGTACACTTGCAAATCATCCCACAATTGTAAGTCATACCAAAATGTCATGTAATAGGAATGCAGTGAGTAAGATTTGCAAAGAAAAAGAAACAAATGGCAAATCCATTGCAATATAAAAGGGTAATAATAACAGGCACATTTAAAAGGCAGTGAGGTGTTGAACTTCAAAAACAGAAAAAGAGTCTCACAGGTCTGACATGCTAATCCTCTTCTCCCTCTGTGTCCCTAATATATGGGCTTTCTCATTCTACCTTTTGGAGTCAAGGAAATCTAGATGTAGACATATCACCAGTCCAAAACACAAATCAGAATGCAACTGAGCAATGGAATGTTCTAAAGAGCAAAGCTTAAGAGAAAATATGCAGGTTTCACCCACAACTGCTTTCCATGGTGAAAGAAAACTTCAACAAGAACATTCAAGAGAGTTATATCTTGTCCTACAAAAAAGGAATGGAAAAAGAATACTAAAAGTAGCACCAGTGATTTGAGTCTGATGGGCCAAATAAATTTGAAAGCTCAATGGTTCTGAAGAAGCTGGCTAAAAAACTTCTACCAAGCCCAAACAAAGGGATTGGTGGTTACTTTCCTTCAAATAACTACAGGTAGTCCTCAATTTGCAACAGTTCATTTAGTGACCAATCAAAATTACAATGGCACTGAAAAATGAAAACCATTTTTCATTCTTACGACAGTTGCAGCATCCCTATGTTTGTGTGATCAAAATTCAGATGCTTGGCAACTGGTTCATATTTATAGCGGCTGCTGTATTCTGAAGTCACGTGATCCCCTTTTGCGACCTTCTGACAAGCAAAGACAATGGGGAAGATTCACTTAACAACCATGTTACTAACCTAACAGCTGCCGTGATACAATTAACAAATGCGGCAAGAAAGGTCATAACATGGGTCAAAAACTTACTTAACAAATGTCTCGCTTAGCAGTGGAAATTTTCAGCTCACTTGTGGTCAGAGGTGGAGGATCGCCTGTAGGGATCCCAAATAACAGATGTTTTAAGTAGATCATCGACTGAGATCTTGCTCTCTTGCTATCACCCATGGTTATATTAATCATGGTCATACAGGAATGACTGCATGATTGCCATAAATTGCATGGAATGCTGTCATGAGACTGAGAGCATCTGAGCTTTGCATGACACGTTGAGGGCTGCTGAACTCGAAAAGTACCAACACCATGGTGCCCTGAGGAGTTTTAAGTGGTGAAATTAGCATCTTAAGCAATTGCAAGGCTTACAGCCCTCATGTTGGCCCTTAATAGCTCAAATCCCCCAAAGACATAGAAATGGTTCCAATCTTTTCACCCAAACCCTGGGGAGCACAAAAAGGAGTCTGGTGAACAATGTGTATTTTCATCCTTCATATAAAATAATAATGTTTAAAAGACATGTAGAACTTGAAAGGAAACATAGATTAAGCTAGTCAGGGAAATATACTGTAATATTTGAAATAATTACAGCCAGAGACCTACGAATCTATTTACAAGCTTCTCGGGGGTGGGTTTCAAAACCCGTCGCTATTCGTTCGCTCATGGGCACATGCGCACTTGCACATGAAGCGCATGCGCAGAAGGGTCTGGATGGGTGGGCGGAGCCTCCCGCCACCATTACCGGTTCGCCTGATCCGGTGCAATCCGGTAGCAACCCACCACTAAAGTTTCTGTAAAATCTTGGGGATTTTTCTGCAATCAAATTACATTTTGCCATCAGCAATCACTGGAGCTTTCAGTGAAAGAAGAAAATAGAAAAGCAAAGTAATGGGTAAGATAATCATGAAAGATATAGAAAAAACAAAAAAAGAGACAATTGTTAGTTATAGAAAGCAGCAGATACATGAAGGATCCAGAGGATCCAGGCAGTGTTTTACATTTACAGTTAAGGTGCTTTGACTATTTTTTTATCTAGAAAAATAAGACGGATATTTTAAATTCAGTCAGATTTAAAGTGGGATCTTAAAATACAATTTGGAAAGAGCAATTTTCATAATATGCCACGAGCAGTTTGCTTGATGATCGTGAAGAAAGTTAGAGTGGAATGTACATAGAATTGCAGTCCATTTTATCAAAAGAACATATAGTTAAACAGTATCAAGTATGGAAAACAGAAAAAGCCCAGAAATCAATGGGCAGCAACTGAAGGAAGTTCTGAAAACAGTCAGTTAGAGAAAGGTTGCAAGGAATACTGAAATATCACAAGCTTCAAAACAGGAAAGGAACTGAATAGATGCCTTAGAAATTCTTTTTATATTGTTTTTGATCCAGGCCTTAATGTACTCACACATACCAGCAGGATAAATTGTACTTTTTGCAAATCTTGACAGTCAGCTTCTTGGGAAAAAGACAAAATATATATTTTTATTATAAACTTGTGATGCCCTTGGAGATGAAAAAAGAGGATTTTGTTGAAAATAGAAAACAAGCCGAAGGGAAAGGGAAAGGGAAAGGGAAGAGAATCAATCAAATGAGAGCACATTTGAGTGGTAATTAACTGGAATAGCTTGTGTTCCAGTTTTCTTCATACTGTATTTAATAATGTAAGCATCAAATAATCCAGCAAAAACAATGCCATCTCTTATCCCAAATTTCCTCCTATATGTTTTTAAATTTAAGAAGCTCAGGTTATCTATATTACATTTCTGTAGTTAAAGTTAAAATCATTACTTTGAAAATAGAAAGGACAAGAGTTATAGTGCTGATGGAAAGTCTGGTCAAAAAACTGACAAATGCATTCCAGGGGGGGAAAAAAGATTTAAGAAATAAAGAAACGAATAGTAGATGTTTGTGACACCTGTTCAAACAAAATACTTGGCAGTACAAAAAAAAAATTAAAGCTCTGATACTTGAAGCAAATATTTGCCCTGTACAAACACCATTGCAAGACAAATGAAAAAAGGAGGGGAACAAAGAACATGGTGGTTTTTCCCCAACAGTTTCTGAAATACAGGAGCTCAGGATCAATTGATAAGGCCTTGTAGTACCATCATAAATAGCTGCACTTCTGAAAATATCTAGCTGTATAATGCATCTTTGGCTGGATTCATATAGTCACTTCTTAACTCACTTGTGCTGATTTTTGACCATCTGATAGTTTTATAATGAGACTTAATATGGCCTGAACTCTGTTATAAAATAAAACACTTTTTAAAAAAATAGCTGCCAGAGTGTGGGAACTCAAGAGCCAAAGGCTTGCAAAAACTTCCCCCCGTACCCAAGTTCCACTTGAATTTTGCTGTGTCATCAATGCAGGGATCTCTGTGACATGAGCACAAAATTGGAAATCAGGGAAGACATATTGGCAGAGGCAAGATCCTACCCTCTAAATAACCTAACACTCATGTAGGTTATTTTGCAGAATGAGATACACTTTGAATTTGGTTTCTTGCACTCTTCCAAAGGCTCTTGAAGCACGCATGACAAGAGGCAACTATCTGTGTCTTGAAAGTGCTATTTTTCTATTGGGGTCTGTCTGTGTGTGTGTCAATGGTTCCAATTCTCTGATCGTTTCTGCAGATCCTGCAGAAGTCAAAAGATCACAAGTAGCTTGAGGACTGCAGCCAGTTAAGTACCTGAGACAGTATAAAAGGGGGCCAACCCAAGCGTTTTTCTTTGGGTACATTGTCTCCTGACCCACGGCCTCCTTTTCTTTACTCAAAAAAAGCCTTTTCACTGTAGCCTTGCAATAGTATTTGAAGTTATAGGAGACAATGGTTGTTAAAACATAACACTCTACACAGATATTATCCTCACAACATCCCTGTGAGGTAGGTAAGCATTATGAATTCCATTTCATAAAGTGTAGGTGGGAGAGGAGGTGGGGGGGCGCTTTAAAACCACCTCCCCACTCCCACCTAATTCAGTGGGAACGTTCAGGAGGATCTCCCTGCTTCCAGAATCACATTCAAACTCATCCGTCCATAGGTTTGGCACAGCCTTATTTGTGTCTTAACATTACAGTACAAAACAGAGCATCATGCAAGGGGAGTAGCACAAAATAGATAACCACAGAATAGCAAGATTCTTTTTGTACCAGCAAACAGACCCATGGATCCTGGGAGCTGCACGTTCTTGGCTGCTAGGAGCCAGTTTCAAAAAGAAGGAAAAGGAGTAGCTTCTCAACCCTGGAATGTTGGATGTTTAAGGCATAGCAATATAGGAATGGAATAATGATCAAACATGACAGAAATAGTCCCTACAGACAATAATAAATAGATACGGAAGCTGACAGTGGAACATCTCTCCTGTTCCTCCTCTTGAAGCTGTATGGAAATCCCTCGAGCTGGGTGGACTCAAAAGCCCACCTGGTCACGGAAGTCTATATCTCCATATCCACAGGTCTGATGTTACCGGTTTTGTGTTCTTTTACCCACAGTTCTCTGTCTTTGGCTGGATCCACTTTCTGAAGCAACTGATCCACAGGTTCCACTGTCTGAAAAACACAAGGGCCACATGCCATTGTTTCCCAATATCTACAAATGAATACCTGGTAGACAGTTAAGAGTATAGTACACATGATGAGACTATTTATTTTTCTTCTTCAACATGGTTTAACTTTATGGAATTGGGCATTATAAATGCCCACTTCCAATCTGGGTCTTGAATCCTGACCTTATACTGTCAAGAATCTCATTTCAAGGGCTTCACGTGTAAACAGTAAACAATAAGTAAACAGTACTTATTGAGAGAGCCAAGTTATCTGTTTTTATGCAGTTGTATACATTAGCAGACAGAGGATTCTACATAAATTTTCAGATTTCTATAAAGCTTGAAGAAGTACAGCATGAGAAAGGATTCCAAGATAAGTAGACTCACACTTTGGTTGAACATGTCTGTCTCGTGTCGCAACTGTGTATATTGGCAAAGGTGCTGCCGAATCATTTCCACCCTCTCAACTTCTAGCCTCTCAAGTTCCTGAAATGAAAGAATGAAATATGTTCATTAATGGATAAGGAATAAAGCCCCACCACTGTGAATCAAATATAAAGCAAATGATGATTCATTTTAGTCTGTTTTGGTACTTTGTAATTGCTCCCTAAAGCAAAGGTGGGCATTACCTAAAGCAAGATAATGATAAAGGACAATTTTATGGCCTTTGAGAGCCCCCAAAATCATGCTATCGTGATTTAGCTAGGTGTGATTGTTCATTAAAAGGCTAGGTGTGATTGCTCATTAAAAAGTAAAATAAAATCAGAAACAGAACATCAAATTCTTTGATAGGTTTAATCCCTTAAAATATATTATTTTATTGAACTCTAACTTTCAGCAATACAAGCAAAACAAATCAAAATTTGTCACTTTGCTACACTATTGTGACTCCCCTTGAAAATTTTTCTTTTCCTTTCCTTTCCTTTCCTTTCCTTTCCTTTCCTTTCCTTTCCTTTCCTTTCCTTTCCTTTCCTTTCCTTTCCTTTCCTTTCCTTTCTCCTCTCCTTTCCTTTTCTCCACACTTCAAAAATATAATCCATAGTTCTGATGTGAGTGGAAAAATAAATATTTTCTCCAAAATTGTAAAACTGAAGATAGGCATATATGTGCTAAATAAGCTAATAGTGTGAAAAAAATGCAACTTGATTTTTTTATGTGTTTATGTTTGTGCTTTCAAGTCAGCTATTTGATTCCCTGTGACTGTCTAGACTAGTCTCTGCAGTTTTCTTGGCAAGGTTTTTTGGAAGTAGTTCATCATCGACTTATTCCTAGGGCTCAGAGTGACTGGCTCAAGGTCACCCAACTGGATTTGTACTTCAGAGGGGACTAGAACTCCCAGTTTCTAGCGTGGTGGCTTAACCGCTACACGCAAAATTGGCTCTGACCTCTTTTACCATGTATTTATTTAACATGGTATCCCACTGGCTATCAAGATGTCTCAGCATTTTATAATATTAAACAATGTTTAATATTAAACATTAAAAACAGTTAAAATGGCAATTAAAACAAGCTAGTTGAAAATGTTCATCATCGCCTTTGGAACAAAAGAATATATTTTTAAAGGCATTTTTTTAAAAAAAGTTAATAAAGGTGCCAAACCCTTCAACATTGCAGGCCATGCATTCCAAAGAGCTGAGTTAGTAACCAAAAAGGCTTAATCTTGACTCACCACCAGACAAGCTCACAGCAATTGTTGACAAACCTCCTCAAGTGGTCTCTTTAAGCCTGGAGGTTCATATAGGAAGAGGCATTGCTTCAAGTGGGGGCTCTACATAGTGACGTGACATGGGCAGGGGTGTGGTCTAACTTTATTTTACTACTGGTTCTGTGGGCGTGGCTTATTTTGTGGGCGTGGCTTGGTCGTCATGTGACAATTCTTTAGGATTTAGCAGAGATACTGGTCTACCAGGCTTTTAATTGCTTGCAGAGCTGTACCAGTCTACCCATTTATTTTTGCAGGCACTGGTCTACCCATTTGTTTTTGGAGGCACCCGTCTACCACCAAACTGCCTGATCAGCTGTAGGGCGGCCCTTTGAAGCCCCATGGCAAGAGTTTAAACAGTTTTTTTCCTTATAGCCCATCAGCTGGGACTCAGGAAGCAGCAATAGATTGGGGATGGGCCCAAATAAAAGGTAAGAATAATGCGATGTGTGTAGGGGTGGGCAGGGGGGCAGAACCGGTTCAGTGACATCATATCATCACCGCTACCAGCTCGGCAGAACTGGGCGGAACTGGGACGAACCCACCACTGGACACGGGGCACTTTCTAGACAGAAGGCTAGGAAATGTAAAGGGTAAATGTGGGGATTTCTAAACATGTGATATAAATTCATATGAGACTTCTGGTTCCAAAGGTAGCCCCATTATTATTATTTTTTTAAAAAAGATAATTTTAGTCTAAGGAAGGGGGAATAAAGAACCAAGTTTGAGCAAAATTTCAAGTACAGGGATTTCAGAATTGGAAACATTGTTTTATATATAAAATGGGTTAGTATGTGTAATTACACTCAAGGTGGGGGAAAAAAAAACACTTTACTTCTGAAATATGCATTGTAGGACAAGGCTAAAATTTAACTTACCAGAGAGGTGGTTACCATTTCTTCAAACCATTTTGACTGAGCTTGATTATACAAATCCACGCAACGCATGAGATCATCTCCTAGAAAGCAAATTCCCCAAACCATCATGTGAGTTCTTCTTGCAATTCATTCACCTACCCAAAGGGGTGCTTTACTATTAATAACAATGCCAGTATGATTTCATTTGGGAAAGCGGGATTGTATTGCAGCTATGCAGGGCAACTGCACAATTTTACTGAAAGATGCTGCTGCTTTAAGGAAATGCTATGTGACAAGACAGGTATTACATAATTGCCTTCTTGCATAGCAAAACACTTTTCTGCCTTTCAGTATGAAGCACTGCACTACACAGCCCTAGTAGCTAATTCAAATTAATTAAGAAAAAAGCAAAAACTAATCTCTTCATCCTTATTAGAAGTGAGAAAGTCATTAGGAAACATATTGCAAATTCAGCTGGTTGGTTGGCATGTCTCATTAACTTCATATTAAGAATGTTTAAGAGAAGATGAAGAAACAAACTTCAGTGCTATTACTGCCTACCCTTTTTCCCCTTTAAGGGAATCTCCCTAGGATTCCCTGACCAAAGAATAATGAAAAATAATATTTGACTACAGATGAAAGATTATTGTTTCCTTCCTTTGGAGATTCCAATTTATAAATTGCATTCTTAGCTTTACATACTAGTGATCAAGTTATACTTATCAAAGAATCATTAGGTGAACAGAGGTGATACAGCTTCCACATGGAAGTTAAATATAAAATCCTTCTGCGATTTGATTGCATACTGCCTATTTGTGTGTAGTGGATTTGAATCTGAAATAATGAAACAGCCACTCAGTACTTTAAAATACTGTTTCTTGGGCAGAAACAGAAGCCTTCACATTTTTTTTGGAAATTTCTTCCCACTCTACCTTGGAGAATTGCACATAAATAGTAAGGGTGTGTTCAGATTTGCAGAAAGATATCCGGTTTAAATTTGAACCTCAGCCGTGTATAGCCTGTGTCAACTTCTGTTCACTTCAGGATTCAATGAAACATACGATTTGACCAGCAGTAAATAAACTTTGCATGCAGCTGTAAACAGAGGCACACGTCAGAAAACTACATGGGAGGATAATTTAACCAAGAGTAGATGAATCTTCACACGTTTGCCTATTGGCAGTTTTGCTGACTGACAAAAACACACTTTTCAGTGGCTTTTGTATGCTTGTTTCTTTCAAACCCAGTAATTCAATAAGTCCCAAATTCTGCATTGAGATAGAACAGTAGGATCTATATTAATTGTATACAATAATACATATGTTTTATTGTAAAGCTGACTTAGGTGATAGTTTGACTCTCTCTCCTGCCATCTACTGTACAATGTGAACAATATATTTTTTTTTTTTACAAAAGCAAAGGTAAGTAATTTCAAACTGAAAAAGTTTAAAGGTTAGCTCAATTCTGTTTGTTCAGATAAATACATAAAAAAGAGAAATACTTTAAATTGATTTATCTCTATACTACCCTGTTTCCCCTAAAATAAGACATCCCCTGATAATAAGCCCAATTGGGCTTTTGAGCGCATGCGCTAAAATAAGCCTCCCCCCGAAGATAAACCCGCCCCGAAAATATTTAAACACATGCATAGCCAGTCCCTGTCATTTCCTCTGGTTAGGATTAGGGAGACAGATCTGGAAATCAGGTAAGATAGCAAGAGGAGCCCCGTCTTGCTCCACGTGCCCCAAAATAATAAGACAAGAATATTTCAGGATTCAAAAATATATAAGACAGAGTCTTATTTTCGGGGAAACACGGTACCAAAATGTTCACATGATTCAATTAATTTAAGAAATATTGATACAGTGATGACATAAGTGTGGCTTGCCTTCTGCAGCTGATGCTGTCCAAGTATGTTGGAGACTCTCAAATCCATTTGATAGGGCCAAGGAGGCCTTCCTGGCTGGAGGTATAAGAGATGGTCCAACCCACTGAAGACTATGCTGGACTCATGTCCTGGCTACTTTTCCTTAATTTCCTTAAGGTAAAGGTTCCCCTCGCACATATGTGCTAGTCGTTCCCGACTCTAGAGGGCGGTGCTCATCTCCGTTTCAAAGCCAAAGAGCCAGCACTGTCTGAAGACATCTCTGTGGTCATGTGGCTGGCATAACTAAATGCCAAAGCCACACAGAACGCTGTTACCTTCCCACCAAAGGTGGTCCCTATTTTTCTACTTGCATTTTTTATGTGCTTTCGAACTGCTAGGTTGGCAGAAGCTGGGACAAGTATCAGGAGCTCACCCCATTACGCGGCACTAGATATTCGAACCGCTGAACTGCCGTCCTTTCAATCAACAAGCTCAGCATCTTAGCCACTGAGCCACCGCATCCCTTTTAATTTAATTTCCTTACATGCATCTTAAAAGTGAAAGTATGGGATAATCTTTATTACAAAGGAACTAAATCCTGGAAACAGGATCAACAGGGCCAGAAAATCCGAACTGGTTTTTCATATATGGTTTATCAGACAAAATATAGATAAAAACTTAAAAGAATGCAGTTTCGATCAATGCCAAAATTTAATGAATCATGCTCTTCTTCCTAGCTAAATCAATAGAAGGTTTTTTTATACCCCATTTCCCTTTGACATTCAAATTTCCTTGTTTCTGTGTCTTTGTACCGCACAGTGTCCTCATTCTACATACACTCACCAGCTTGAGTAGACTTCCGCCTGGCCTTTTTAATTTCCTCTTCTGTCTTGTTGCTCAGTTTTATCTCCAACTGCTGTGTTTTCATCTCTAAATCCTTTTGCCTCTCTGTTAATGCTTTTCGAGCCTTGAAACAAACGAAGAGTCATAAATTTCTTCACAGAAAGAAATATCTATCTGCCTTTTCCTTTCCATAAGATTTATCCTTCTACAGAGTAAATCACTGCAAAAACAGAGTACGTGCTGTGACTTTTCTAGCTAGAACATCAAGGAAATGAACAGGTGCGCTATCTCCTGGATGAGGCCTTGAGCACCAAACTATTAGGAACCAAAGTACCACCAGTGTCTGAAAAAAGGTGGTATCAAGGCGACACTACTGAGAGCCTTAGTGGCACAGTGGTTAAGTGCAGTATTGCAGGCAAAAGTCTGCCCATAGCCTGAAGTTCGATCCTGATGGGGCTCAAGGTTGATTCAGCCTTCCATCCTTCTGAAGTCAGTAAAGCGAAGACCCAGATTGTTGGGGGCAATATGCAAATAATGCTGACATTGCAACCCAGAGAGTGCTGTAAAGCACAGTGGGTGGTATTTAAGTCTAAATGCTATTGTTCTTTGGAATCCTATTTTATTTAGTTACTTTAAAACATTGCTGAATAGATTACATTGTATTTCCACAAGTTGGTTCTTTTCAGGACCTTTTGCCAGCAGAAGCAAAGGATAAAATTATTGACCTACTCATTTCACTTATCAAAGTTGCCCAAACATAGTAATTGAACATATTCAGTATTGTTTACAGGACACTAGGACAGCATCTTCTGTTATACGTTAGAACATAGGACATAAATATAGACCAGAGAGCATGGCATAAATAATCTTGTCCTCCTGTCTCTATCCTGGCACTTTCTTTTCTTCCCAGGGTGACTGTCACTCCACTAGTATGGCCAAGCAGATCACTTGGAGTGGTGGCTTACAACTTGAAGAACCATATTTTTCTTACAGTCAAATTACATACATACTATTTTTTAAAATATCTGCCTGCCTGCCTATCTGCCTGCCTGCCTGCCTGCCTGCCTGCCTGCCTGCCTGCCTGCCTGCCTGCCTGCCTGCCTATCTATCTATCTATCTATCTATCTATCTATCTATCTATCTATCTATCATCTATCGCTTTGTCATCTATCATCTCTCTCTTTCTGTCATCCATCCATCAACTATCTACCTATCTACCCATCCATCCATCTATCTATCTATCTATCTATCTATCTATCTATCTATCTATCTATCATCTATCTATCTATCGTGGTGGTGCAGTGGTTAGAGTGCAGTACTGCAGGCTACTTCTGCTGACTGCCAGCTGCCTGCAATTTGGCAGATCGAATCTCACCAGGTTCAAGATTGACTCAGCCTTCCATCCTTCAGAGGTTGGTAAAATGAGGACCGATTGTTGGGGACAATATGCTGACTCTGTAAACCGCTTAGAGTAAAAGCACTGTGAAGCGGTATATAAGTCTAAGTGCTATTGCTATTGCTATTGCTATTGTTATCTATCTATCTATCTATCTATCTATCTATCTATCTATCTATCTAT
>WNWU01000040.1:8425679-8444269 GCA_012654045.1 Ptyas mucosa
TATCTATCTATCTATCTATCTATCTATCTATCTATCTATCTATCTATGCATAAGGATTTCTATGACAAGCTTTTGAGCATGCACACCGGTTTTGCCTTATTTATGAGACATTCTTACCTTTTCCACTGCTGCATACCTACTAACCAGCTGTTTTCGCAAATCAGCAATATGATGGTCATACTTTTTCATATCTTTCTTGAAGTTTTCACGGAAGTTGAGTAGTGGTTTCTCCACTTCTGCCTGGAGCTGGTATAAAGAAAAAAAGAAAAAAAATGGTTTAAGAGGTTTTAGATGTTAAGAACTGGGGCTGGGATGGGGGAGAAATACTTTGATTTAGTGTAGGAGAAATGGGAATAATTCTTTCTTCCTTTTTGAACTTTAGAGCCAATTAGTTTCTACACATTGTGGGGTAGCAATAACCAATCTTGGCTAAAAGCTAATATAAATGAGTCAGATTGGTTATAGTTAAAAAAATAAAAAAATTTAGGAAATACCGGTAATATGAACTAAACAAGAGAGTAAAAGAAAAGTCCAACCTATTTCTATCCTCCTGTCAAGAAAACTATATGGATAGGTGCCTGAAGTTATTAGGACTTGAAGTTAACCTGAAAAAAAAAAGCTATCCCTTTTGAATGGGAGGAAGAACTGGAAAGTGCTGTAGAAAGTTCTGAAAAGAAGAAAAAAGCTAAGTGATATAATCATGGATTTCAGATCTGTTTTGATCCTCAGATGTCTGTGTGAAGCAAACACTTCAAAGCAAAGAGAGGAAGAACATAATCCTGAAGATTTCAAAGCAGTTGCCACTTCTACAATGAGATATATATGAATTCTCTCTCTCTCTCTCTCTCCCACTCCCTCCCTCCCTCCCTCCCTCCCTCTCTCTCTCTCTCTAACAGATGGGGGGAAGGGATAGCAAATTCTGAAACAAAAAATGAGCCCTTAGGATACAATTCATTTGAGTCCTGCCACTTAGAATAGTCTATTCTAAAATTTCAGCATTTCAGAGAGGAATCAGTTACTTTCTTAACTGTAAATTAGCTACAATCCAAATTGAATTAGTACATGGTTATTTAGGCCTTTGTCCAAATATCATCAAATTATAAAATATTGAGATTACAATCTTGTATGCAATGATGAAAACAAGAGAGGTTACTTACTTAGTAAGAGGCCAGTTCTTACTACTATTACCACTACTATTAATATCTTGATGAGCACTAGGATATTATTTTTGGGGGGGGGGGAACTGAAGAAACGATATTGTCCAATCCAGGAGTGTCAAACTCGCAGTGTCACGTTGTCATCATGTGATGTATCTTGACTATTGCCCCCATCGCTAAACCGGGGGTAGGTGTGGCCAAAGTGTGATGCATCTGGCCCACGGGCTGCAAGTTTGACACCGTTGGTCCAAACACTGATAAACATTAGCACGTACTTAAATTTATTCTCTCTTAACCCATAACTTTTGGGAATGAAATTTTGTCAGGATCAGGAATGAACAACGCAATCTCAGGTAATCTCAGGCCCATAAAAACATGATTACATTTGACAACTTAGAGGAAATTATTTGATACCTTAGAGGAAAATTTAAGATGAACCTCTGCTTCATCAGCCATGCTTTTTTTTAGCTGAGACCAAGATTCGCCGAGTGTCCTGCAATGCATAAGCCTGGTTAATAAGAAATGACTTCTTCATTAGGATCTGAAACTCATCATTACCACAGCTAATGGGATTAGCTATTAGCCAAAGCACAACGTTTAACATTATTCTGAATAATTCTCTCTCTAAATGTATACTCCTATTTGAATTCAGCGAAAACATAATCATGAATATCATTAGAAAAATCTCATTCAAATCTCAGTATTAATAAATGAAACTCACAATATAAGGCTTAAAACTAACGTTTATTTCAAATAAACCATCAACTTTTTTGTGTTCTTCGTTTTAGATTCAGAAGATGAAACTAATGAAACAGGAGATTTGGGTGAATAAAATTATACTTTTAGAAAACCAAAAATTAAATCTAATATGAATTTAAACATGTCATATGAACTGGCTATAAAATGTGAATTAACTCCAGAGAATTTTTCTATAAAACTCCCTTAAACTTAAGCTTGAAGATTGCTTAGAGCAGGGGTGTCAAACTTGATTTCATTGAGGGCTGCATCAAGGTTATATTTGATCTCGGGGGGCCAAGTGGGCATAGCCAGCTCAACATCACTCATGTGAGGGCTGCCTGTGGTGGCACAAGTGCCAGCAAAAATGGGCTCCCGAGTTCCATTTTTGGCCACAACGGTCTTCTGCAACCCTCTGCCAGCAAAATCGGAGCTTGGGAGGGCTGCCCTTTACCTGTCATATTTATATATTGTAACATTTCAAGCCAAGAGTTTAGCATATATGGAATGTGCATGATAAATTTACCAAACAATATTTTGAGCACTTTTTACACATACAACAGATGGACAATTTAGGAGAAATATTTCTATAGGCACTTAGAATACCTCAGTAGAATATCTTTATTACAACATGTTGAGCAGGCCATGTTCTGGACCCACAAAACAACAACAACAACAAGAAGCAGATCTAGATTAGTTTAGAACCTGAATGGGAAATCATATGGGGAATCAATGCAACATCTTCAGCAACATCATGAAAAGAAAGATAGGATGTAAGTGACAAATGCATTTCATCTGGCTTTCTCCTCAGTTTCCCCCTAAAATGTCTAAACAAGAGCTAAGGATAATCTACTCACTCTGAAATGAAAAGCGCCTTATTAATATATAAGCTTTATATTATAGTACACCAGTATCTGAAATTATTAAAACAAATTATATTCACAAATATTAGGTGTGTGTGTGTGTCTCTCTCTGTGTGTGTATTGCTATTCCATATATGACTGTTCTAAAGGGTTTGAAAAATATTCTGTTCTTTCTGTATGGATGACATTTTATAAACTTGTTGTTATAGTGAATGCTTTTATTTTAAAAATTAACTAGAAAGTCCCAATGCTTTGACATTACTTTATAGAGTCACATTGGGTCAACTAGGTATTTTATTTCAATTGCAGCAAATATGACAACTTTGGACATCATTTTAAAAAACCCAACCAGTTTGATTAGTTCAATATCTTTGCCAATTCAATTCTTTCTTCATCTGCTATAATATATAGCTTACGTATCATAGTGATATATGGAAGAAGAATTAGACAAGATGGTCCAATAGTGTAATATTCTTCTTGTAGAAGAAGATGAATCTCCTAATAATGCAATCAATTTTAGAGCAGACTGTAATCTGGCAGGTAATTAGAATACAAAAATGCAAATTTACCCTTCTTCCTGGGCAGCCAGGGAGTTCTGTGATAGTTT
The DNA here is from genome assembly GCA_012654045.1 of Ptyas mucosa. Lineage (NCBI taxonomy): Eukaryota > Metazoa > Chordata > Lepidosauria > Squamata > Colubridae > Ptyas > Ptyas mucosa. Next base: position 8,429,042 of record WNWU01000040.1, read on the forward strand.
AGATAGGTTCTTGGCATATTCTTCTTCAATTTTTATTCTGGAAAAAAAAAGACCCACCAGTGACATCAGCCAAAAGCTATTATGTATTAGAAATGTAGCTTGTAATTACAATCAAATGCAGTACATTTAGCAACTCACCTCTTGGGAACCTGTATTTTTATATATTTATAGTTTTACCCACAATGTTTGCCAAGAAAATTAATAATTTAATAATTTCACTAAACTCATGGATTATAATCACAATCCAATATAGGATATCCATGAGTTTAATGAAATTATATATTATATAAATTATAATACACAAGATTTGTATTTAACCACTTCTTTCCAAAGTTTCCACTGATACTTATTTGTCAAAAAAGGATGCACAAGGAAAGAACGAAGAGCAAAGCAAAGAAAGATTTACAAAGTCTAGCAAGTACGACCAGATTTCAAGCTAAAAACATTCCCTGTGCTCTGAAGAGTGAAGATCTGTTGATGCCCATGTTTGCCAAAGGGATGGTAAACAGTTTTTTATACTTAAAAGCTTCCATTGAGTCATGAGAGCATTTCACTATTAATTCACCAAAGTATAATTGTAGGAAGTGAACTGATGCTGCAGTCCTTTTATTTTTTTTCCTCTCTGATCAGGCAGACAAGTCCATTCATGGAACAGAATGTTCCAATCGCCAGTTGCAAGTTGCTCTCCCTCCTATTATTATGTGGAAAACGATTTAGAAGAATGCTCTTTTAAAAAGAAAAATTATAAATAACGAGCAGCTATAAATAATAACTGTTTATCTTTCTCTCTTGGTTTATCCTTCCATGTCACACAGACGTTTTAAGTTATTTAAACGACCAGAGTTAATGTGAGCATTTGGGTGGAAGGGGTGGGGGTGGGGGTGGGTGGAGAGATTTCTGAGATATGTCAAAATCAGCAAGAAGCATGACTCATCTGGACTCGGAATGAACTCAAGCAAATTGTACTCCTCTCTTTCTGCAGCAAATATTTAAACGGGTCCTTAGTAATTATAAGAGCTGTTTTCGTATTTTTTTTAAAAAAAACACCTGAGGAAACATAGCGCTTGCTAGTTTTTAATCCATCCAGCCTGGAGCAATGACATTATGAAACAGAGCTCCTGAGATTGAAATTCCTACCAAGGAAAGAGGAGGCAATGATTTTTGCCAACTCCCTCCCTCTCTCAATTGCTGCGCTCTCTGAAAATCAGAAGGAAAAGACTCTTGAAAACAATATGGGGATAGATAGGGACCGGTATGATTAATTGAAGATAATGGGATTTTTTTAAAGAGACCCTCTTTATAAGAATTAGCATATTTCTGTTGCTACGAACTTTTGACTGTTTATATTTTGCTACATAGAAAAAATGTTTTGCTTGTTTTCTCACTGCAGATATCTTTCTGTATATAAAGTGAGAGAGCGGAAAGTGAGAAGATATTTCTACACACGATGGCTGTAATTTGTTGAAGATGGAGCTGCTTTTAAAGACCACCCAGAAATTTCGGCTGCTCCAGTATGCAGCAACTCACATCTCATTGGTCCATCGTGACACTGCTATCTTACTCCATTGCTATTGCAGATGGATTGGCTACTACTAGATCTCCAAGTACAATTCACAGTACTGGTTGCTATCTTTAAACCCATTAATGGCTTAAAGTCTAATATATTTCAGAGACTGCCTTTCCCTGATCAAATTTGCCCACCTGATCCTGCCAATCATAGAATACCTACTCAGGACTCTTGGGTAGCGTCACAGGAGGGGCCCTGCAGGTGGGCATTCTCTTTGACAGCTTCCCTCCTATGGAACCCTCAACACAACTCTGGGTCATCCTTACCCTTACAGCAGAGGTGAAATGCTCCCGGTTCATACTGGATCACCTGATCCGGTAGCGATGGAGGCGGATGGTTCGGAGAACCGGTAGCAAAAAGCCCTGCCCCCCCCCCATGCCCAGCTGAGCCACACAATCATCAGAGGCTTTTTTTTTTTACTTTTAAAAGCATTTTTTCTACAACCTCTTTGACTGAAAAAAATGCTTTTAAAAGTTAAAAAAAAAGCCTCTGATGATCGCGCGGCTCAGCTGGGATCCTCAAAGGCTTTTAAAAGCATTTTTTCTACAACCTCTTCAGAGGTTGTAGAAAAAATGCTTTAAAAGCCTATGAGGATTTCAGCTGAGTTGCCTGATTGGCAGAGGCTTTTTTTCTTTTAAAAGCCTTTGACGATTCAAGCTGAGTTGCCTGATCGTCAGAGGCATTTAAAAGAAAAAAAACCTGTGCCGATCAGGCAATTCAGCTGGAATCGTCAGAGCCTTTTGAAAGCTTTTTTTTACAACCTCTTCGCCAAAGAGGTTGTAGAAAAAATGGTTTTAAAAGTTAAAAAAAAAATGGCCACGCCCATCCAGTCACATTACTCCCCCCCACCAAGCTACGCCCACAGAACCGGTAGTAACAAATTTTAGATTTCATCACTGCCTTACAGTCTTTCTAGCTTTTCTAGAAGGCCTTTCAGGACTGATTCTGGAACCCTGTCTTCGTTTTTATTATAATGTCATTGATTCTATTTTATAGAATCTGTCTTATTTTTATACTATCATATTTTATTATATGTGTATATGTGCAGTCTTTTTGGATTGAGGCACGGGGTTCTCGGGTTACTACGGTAATTGGGACTGGAATTTCTGCCACTTAACTTATATGGCCGCAAAGGACAATGTGACCACACTGCTTGACAATCCCAGCAGCCCCTGTTGCTGTTGATAGCAAGTCTTTCCTTCATAGGTAGCTAGCAAGCAGGCCCATGGGTGAGCTATGAATGGGTGGAAGTCATGGAGCGTAGATGGGCAGGACCAAGTAAAGGCAGATGGGGAGTTAGATGCTACAGGCAGGCACGAGTGGGAGCTATGGATGAGAGCAGGTGAAGGAAAGTGTGTAAATGGGTGCTACAAATGGGCATAAGTGTGTGTAGATACTAGAGAGTGCAGGTGGGCGCTATGGAGCACAAGATCCCCTTGCCACCAGGGGCTCCTCTGGGAAAAAAGCAGCAGGAGTGACTTGAACTTCTGCCAGTTTTTCCATTGACTTTACTTAAGGGAAGCCAGTAGGGAAAATTGCAACAGGATGACCTCATGATGCTGTGATAATTGTTACAATTTGAACGGTCACTGAATGAATGGATGTAACTACCCGCATACGTTTCATCAATAAATATATACACGAAACTATTAGAGTAAAAAAAGGGTAACAAACCCGCCCTTCCATTTGCTGTCTGATCTCTGAATATTAGTTGTGTTTAACAGAAAATGCTCCACTAGACTTGTACGTGGGTAGAATCAGGAGTCTCGCCATAAACCCAAACCACAATGGAGTCAATTTAGCTCATTACTGAGTTTTCTAAGTTACCTTTCTCGAATAAACTCTGCCATTTCTTTCTGCATTTGCTTCCCTTTCAGTTGTTTCTGCAGAAGAATTTCAAATCCCGAGACTGTACTGTTCCCTTGGGGGTCCTTCTTATCAGTCTAAAGAAAATGAACATCAAAAGGATGGGCCAGGTGAGATGTGTTAGAAAATGCAATCACATCCTTACACTGTAACAGGCATTTGCAAATATGCTGGGAGATATCCAGCTGTCATAACACCCTCTCCTCCATCCTAATAACAGAGATATAATTGGTGCTAACAAATCTGCCAGGATTTCTTTTTTTTTTTTTTTAAAGGCAAGTCATGGGCACCTGAGCTTGTTCTTGCATACAGGAAAAAAGCAATTCAATAGCAGGGGATTTTACAGTCACAAGAACTGACAATGACTATTATAAAACGATCTCATAATGGACTGCTCGGGATTGTACAGGTTGGAAAAGGAACCATCTCCCCTGAGGCGTCCAGGGCTCTGGTTAACTGGGAAGTTGAAAGAACATTCTGGAAAATGGCAGTGTCAATACAATTAAAATTAACAAGAAGTCTTCCTAAATGCAGTCTCCAATTCTAGGTATTTCTTCTCTGAGTTTGCAACTTCCAGGAAATTCTACCTTTTTTTTTTTTTATTACGAACATCTTCACCCTCACTTTTCAAAAGTTCAAGAATGCTTACAACCCAGTATTAAAAATTAAACAAACTTGAAAGATTTAGCAAACTGGTGAACTCACCTCAGGTGGGCAAGTTCAAATCCAAGTAAAGAGTTGAATGTACTGAGTTCCAAACTATCTATGGGGTTATCTATGCCAGATGAATTGCAACAAGAACAAAACTGGTTGTATAGTCCCCCTAGTGGTCAGTAGTGAGTATAAACAGTTTGAACACAAATGGGCTGGGGGGGGAGTTGTACAGTGAGGCTTCTAATACCAGGCTCAGACAAATTGACATTTATAAGTCATTAATCCAGGAGTACAAGACAAATGAGAAGGGAGGTAGACCTTTCATAGTGCATTTGGTAAATTTCACTTTCTCTGTCTCTGCGTCAACCAAAAATTAACCAAGAGTTCTTGATACTCTAAGGCAGTGGGTCTCAACCTTCCTATTGCCGCGACCCTTTAATACAGTTCCTCATGTTGTGGTGACCCCCAACCATAAAATTATTCCTAAGACCATTGAAAATATGTGTTTTTGGATGGTCTTAGGCGACCCCTGTGAAAGGGTTGTTCGACCCCCAAAGGGGTCCCGACCCACAGGTTGAGAACCACTGCTCTAAGGTAACATGAAATTGGTTACTTGATTGAGAAAGATATCAACCTAGACTTAATATTTTATTCACCCATTTAGGCTTGATCATGCATATTTACACACACACACACACACCTTTCTTACTATAACTGTTTTGGAAACCATCTCTGGTGAATAAGACATGATGAGATAGATGCAAATGAGCTGAATGATACATAAAACACTATTTCTCAGATCTATATGGAATGTTAGGTTCAAATATGGCTAGACCCACTTTTATGGCTCTAATGGCTACAGTGATTACAGAATGGAGATCATTACCCACTTATATGCAGCGACTGTCTCTCAAACACACACACACACACACACACACACACACACACACACTTCCTCTTATCTTGGGCAGATGGTCAACGAATAGAACAGAGAAGCAAAAAAGACTTTTGCAGAATACAATCTGGGTCGGTCATTGGGACCAGAAGTTTTGTCTTCCGAGCTTTCAGACTCGTGCTGGAGCTTTCGGACTCGTTCAGGGAACTTCTCTATGTGTTTACACAGAGTGTGTTACACTCCGCTAGAGAGAACTTCCCTGAAGATGGGCTCCAGCACAATTCCGAAAGCTCAGAAAACAAAATCTCTGGTCTCTAGGTGACCAACCTAGATTGGATCCTGCAACATTATCCTGGGATACATATTTTTGGTTTCATTCGTGAGAAAAAAAACTTTTGACTGTCCCGATGTAATGCAACTTTCAGTTTTCTGGTTTTACACTATAGGAAATTGAGGAGGGAGAATTTATGCTGTGCGAGCTGATCGACATTACTAGATAACAAGTGTTCAATCTGTGACTTTTGAAAAGAAGGCTCTTTTCTTCCCTCCCTCCTCAAAATAATTGTTTTTCTCCAGCCATTAACATAAAATAGGAATCTGCTGAGTGATTTGCTGCCTGATAGGTGGGGAAACACTTTTTACAGCTATGAATCACCCATCTCATGTTTAGAGCATTGCAGGCTGGAAGGCTAGGAAGTGATTCTACTTTATTCCAGTCTTCTGGTTTTCCAGTATAATGATTCTGCTGGATTTCATACGTAAAGAAAGAGAATAACTTTTGCAGTGTCTTATGCATCAACTTTTAGGCTTGAATTTTATCATGTTTGCTATCAGAGAAGTTAGCAATATGTCTCATCCTGTGTAAAGCTCAACTGCTGCAGTAAACAGCATATGGGAAGCTGCTCACTTACCCAGAAATAATCACAGTAGCTCCATTCAGAAGGTTTTAGCAACTGCTGTTCTGGCATTGTGTCAGGATGGGGAAAAGTCACACAGTTTATCTAATAAAGAAGAAAGTAATATAAATATGTGGACATGCAAAGCAACTCAGAAACAGAGAGACGCTACATATGTAGAAGCTAGATGCTTAAACAGGACATAGATAAAGGCAGTTATTGGAGTGATTCTCTCTCCAGCCAGAAGATGTCATCAAAAGCAGGTAGAAAGGGCTTCCTCAGTCTGAAAGCTTCTGCAATATCTAGAAAAAAGACCTCGAGCAAGATAGAACCACAATTTGAATTATATTTTTTTCCTTCAGAAAAATCTAGAAACCCTTCAAGACAAAGCTATTTCTTACAAACCATACGTACAGAACTATTCAGGTAAATTAATTCCAAAAACAGTTAAACCCAAAAAGATGGCATAACACATGAAAGCTGCTTATCAGAATATACTAATCACAAACACATGGTTATTAAGGTATATTTATTCAATTATCTATATACCTAGAACTCAACAGGGCACTAAATTCTCTCTGAAAGTTGCTAGGGTATTAGTATTCTCTGAATCCCATGGGTAGATAAAAAATCCACATATAATCTCTTTAGCTGAACGATAAATGCAATATTTGTTTTATGTGGTTGTTGACAATGATATCACATGAGTTATGCATAAATCACTACAAGCAAGTGACTTCCAATAATTTTCAGATATATATTGTGGGTCCTTAAGAGAGAGAGAAAGAAGAACAATTAAGGGTTTCATTTTCATGCTTATTTTCTCTAAAGTGTACAACTGATCTCTGGAAAATGTTCACTACTTAAAATTATGAAGCTGCTGAGAGAACGTTTATTTCCTTCATTTCAGGAAAAACAAGTGTACCAAAACAAATGCTTAAGTTTCTAATTATCATTGTTTTAGAAACACAAAGTACATCAGAATGCTCTTTATATGTCTTTGGAATCACAGAATTATAGAATATTGAACCACTTATGGAGTGGCTCTTGTAGATTATCTAGTCCAATCTCCTCTTCAATAGAGGAATCCCATACGATAGACTTTCCTGCAGATGGCCACCATACCTCCAGCAGATGAGAATCCATCACTTGTCAAGACAATCTTGTTTCACTGTTAAACAGCTTTTGCTATTAGGATGTTTAACCAAATACAAATCTTTTGTATTTAAACTCATTGCTTCCTATTTTGTCCTTGGAACAACCTGAACAAACCTACCGCATTTTCTGCATGACATTTTTTTCAGATACTTCAATTTATAGCTGACAAAACTCTTTGTTGTCTTTTCTTTCCAGAAAAGAAAAATGCAGGCCTTCTCCATATAATGGAGAATATACTGATATTATCCAGTGTTATCAATAATAATTGTGCAATTTTGACATTGCTCCAACCACATATGATTCTATGCATTTTGTCTGGTAGGATGGACATGGAATATGTATGAGCATTTTTCTAAAACAAGAAGTAAAAAATGTAGAGATTATTTTTGTGGAGCAACAGGTATGGTTATTGGAGCTGTCTAGTGTTTCAGGACCTGAAATGTGTGAGTGTGAGGACACTCAAGTATCACCTATTCGCAATTCCCTACAGCTGCATCTTTTCTCAGGATCATGCAACAGTCCTCAACTGCAGCAAAATCTCAAGCTTGGTTACAAATAAACCACAGATAGATGCTTCCTGTATATCTCAAAAGTCCCTTTTTGCCTTGAAATTCAAAGCACCTAAGGGCCCAAGCATTACCTTATGATTTTACAGGAGCAATAAACCCAAGATGGTTGAAGCGCTTTTATAAGATGGAAAATCTTCCTTCAAGCAGAATAGGTTTTTAAATCAAGTATTGCAGAAAGATAGAGAAATAAAGTGTTTTAAGAAAAAGACATTTCTGTAACAAATTGCCAAAGGCATGGGCTATTGTTCTATTTTTGTAGAGTTATGGGAGTGCTCTTGCCCATAAACAATTTTTTAAAATGTAAAATACTTCTGGAATGTATCTTTATATGGTGGCTATATGTGCTATGTGGGCAGCATCTAAGAAGCATCTCTTTCCTTCAAACTCAACATAGGTATTCCTGCTTGTAGTGGCACTGCCTAGGTTTCTAGGGTTTTAAAAATGTTTTCCAGGTCAGAAATGCTACAAAACTTTGAGAACATTAGATTGACCAGAATTTGATAGGCCATTTTAAGATTACTCTTAATACCCTGAACCTATGAAAAATCATTGCCTGTTTTCCACCTGAAAAATAACATTGCAGGAAAAAAATAGCATGGTAGCTGTTTATTTCCCTTAAAAATGGTTATTATGCTGTTTTAGGGAAGGAAAAGAAGAATATATGAAGATCCCTGAAACAAAGACCAAAATCATAATGAGTGCTTCATTCAAGCCTCGGAACAGCATCACTGGGGACAGTAGAAAAGCTATCTAAAAATAGTATCCAAGGCATGTTCTGAAAGACAACATCTTGTCCAACATCTCTTGCTCGCAGTTCCTCTCATGAGGATTCCAAGAAATATCAAATGACTTCATTTACAGCCATGACTTCTCTATGAACACTTGTTGGCATCTGAAGGACGTGGCTGCCCAATGGAACATCATTTGGTCATAATGTGTTTCGGGGGCACTTCCAGATAATTTAAATACCGACTAAATCCTTTTAACAGAGTGTCAGTGTTGAATGTGACCGAGTGCCGAAAGCACAATTTCCTGTGAACTTGCTGGAGATGCAAATGCTGAAAGTCACAGCTGCATACCTACTTGGAATATGTACTGTATGTTGTGCAGGTGTACAACATACATATTGCAGGAAAATGCAAAGGGAATAAGAATAATCTTTATTTTCACACATCAAAGGATCTTTGCTGATGCTACTTTGAAACACTTGCCTAAAGTTAACACTGTTCTGTATGAAAAAAAATTTGGGCAAGAGTCAAGATATTTTAAGTGTTACAGATTCCTGTTAGCATATGAGTAGGAGGCTGTGTAGTTCCACCTCTAATACTACATAAATAATTTGATTCTTCTTTCCCATTTTCATACACTGTGTACCCAGCAGGTACAAGCGTAATTCCTTCTTATCATGAATGTTGTATTTAACCTCTTAAGTTTCAAGAATTGGTTGCATAAAAAGGCACCCGGTTTGGGACAAAGGATCTATGTCACTGTTCAACAGCACTACAATGAGGATATTTATAGATATCTGATTTATCCACTTCATATCTGCAATACTTTAATTGGAGGAACAATTTTTAAAATGAGATTATAGTAACGGGAGCATAGGGAACTAATTTTTGACCACAGAAACACTCGCTGGGAAAAATCTCAGTGAATTGGTAAGTACTCTGTATTTTGCATAGAAACAAAATAGCTGTTTTCATACCATATTTTAGTATGAATCCAGGGATAGCACCTCCTCCTGTAGGATGTCAAACATTTGTGCAACCTCCGATTTTCTTCAACATCTGCAAACCAAATAATGGTTTGTGCCTACCTGGTGACACTGCCATTATTTGGCTGTTCTGATCCTAATGCCAATTTACATCTTGTTGATATGCCCAAAGTCAGACATTCTGAATTCTGATATACAGAGAAGAAGATAAGATGGGGACAGACAAGTGAGCCTAGCAATGATTGGTGCTAGTATCTCTAATTCCAAAACATGATTTCAAATTATTTATAAGTGGCATTCTCTGAGAACTTTTCAAAGTCTCCTGATCATCTGATGTATTTTAATAGATTTAACAGATTAACTGTTAAATTAGTTGGAGTTGGAGGGGACCTTATAGGTCATCTAGTCCAACCCCCCACCTAAGCTGGAGACCCTACACCATTTCTGACAGATGGCAGTCCAGTCTTTTCTTGAAAGCCTCCAGTGATGAAGTTCCCCCAACTTCTGAATTTTTTATTCTGAAGCAAGAAAAATAGTTTGTGGATTCCGGTCTTTGGAAGTCAGAGGTAAACATCTGAGATATCCAGAAGAGCAAAGTTGAAAGAGACTTTGGAGGTCTTCTAGTCTAACCCTCTCCCCCCATTCAAGCAGGAAACTCTATGCCATTTGAGACATTTCCTTTAGAAATGATGATGTTTCTCAATGTTGAGTTTGGAACTTAAGAAAGGAATAGAAGAAAATCTGTAGTATTGGAGGTGCAAAATCAATCCACTTCAGAAATTAGGATAAAGGATATAATAGGAATAATGAAATACAACTTTTTCTTTCGTTTCATTTGTGACTTACTGTGATTATTCTGACTTTGTCAGAAAATGACATTGCTTCAGGCAAATTCAGGAACAATGACTTCAGAAGAACTGCTAAGTAAAGTTAGCCGAATTGACATTACTAAACACTTATTCTGGTGTAATAATTCCTGAATAAGTTTAAAGCACAAATAAACAACAGAGTGAAGGCAACCAAATAAAAATGAATATCCTTTGTCAAAATTTGGGGCTGTTGTTTTAGTAACCTGCTAGTTGGAAATCAATGTAAGATATTTATTTTGGTTGCTAACAGTTTCATTGAGAAGCGGAGCAATCTGCAATTCATTCAGGAAATCTGATCCTATTGCAGCCCTTCATCAAAACAAATCCAAAATCGCAGTTCCACAATAGAGATGCATTCCAAAAATCCAAATGAGCCCGTATTTTCACAGCCCAGTGTAAATCCTAAAAGGTCTAAGTTGATAAAACACTAAAATTACATTTCAAACCTGTAAAAACTGAATGGATATCAAAAGAGAACATCAACACCTATATAAATAATCATTCCACCATATACTAGTTCCCTGGTATTCTCTCTCTTACTCAATCATTGAGGGATGTCATGTTGCTTCCATAGATTTCTTTCCCTTATTGTTTGCAGCAAAAAGGCAGACCTCACATTTCAACAGAGAATCATTTATAGCTTTTTAATCACTGCTTTCAAATTTTGAACATGTGATCCATGTTTATGATCGACAATGGTGTGAAGAATAAGTTTACATTGATTTAAAAAACAGAATTCAAAATATAACATCTCAGCCATCCACACTGAAAAACAACTTTAAAGTAGTATGTATTTCGATGTATGTATGTATACTAGAGAAAAATAACTATGTGTACACACACACACACACACACAAAAGCACACACACACACAATTATTTTCCTCTAGTCACCGAAATCTGAAAGGAAAGCCATCGTAGAAAACAGGTTTCATGAAATCTTGGTGTCAACTTTTTGCATTGTCTACACTGTTCACAAGAATGCTCCATTCTTTAGATGTCTTCACTAGCGATAAATTGTTTGAATGAAATGAACGAAAACTGCTCCAACTGCAATTTAAAAATCCCAGCCCACAGAAGGGTCTCCCACCCTCTCTTTTGCTTTCTGATGTTTCTTTCCTATCTCTGTGTAACAGGCTTTTTGCTAGCTTCAGCCTTTTAAACATGGCTTCATTGCAGCTACCGCTGAGGAGAGGAAGAACCATGTTTACATCTGGAAAACATGAGGCAGACCCCAGCACACAAAATCCTGTCTTCAACCCCCTCCAGTCCGGCCTGCAGTGCTACTTGCTGACTGGATCACCATAGCAACTGGATTGGTGATTATCACTCCAGGATTCTACTTACCGTAAAGGTGTTCTCCTTATTTTGCTTTCGAGTAGGTGATGGAGACCCAGGACTCTGAGGAGAGAGGCAAGAAGCATCATCAAAACTGCATTCCACATCCGACATGGTATGTTTCTTGGGAAATTGTGTGTATGTAAGGATATGTGTATGGAAGTGGTGTTTAAAGCTGAATGCAAGCCAATTGTGAGCAGAGTCCCTTCTGCTTGATTCCTGGATTAGCCTTTTCCCATGTCTGGAAGTGTCACAGCTTGGCAGCTGGGCTTTTGCATGGGAGAGTTCTGTACTGTGATCCTGAAGCAGCACATAAGCGCTGTACGGCCAGATAATTCATTCGAAAGAGGGTGACCCCTCCCCTTCCAATCACTGCTTTGCTTTGGAATTAACCCTTCAACTGCACGCCAACGCTGGATTTGGACTCTCTCGGTACTAAGTCTAAAGAGTTATCAGAAACTCCACAGGTATACACCGCAGTTGGTATATATAAACAATGTTTTGATTGTAGGTTCAGACACCTTTCATTCCCCCCTCCCTTTCGGATGGCTTTGAAAAACTCAGTCAGAAGAGGTAAAGACATATTTCCTAAGTAGAGATAGGGAACCAATTCATTTAACACAAGCTTATCTAATTTGCATTTTCCAGAATTAAAATCTACACTGTTTCAATGTCAAGATGCAGCTCTCCAAAAGAGTGCATAGGATGGTCTTTACTTTAATGGAATGATTTGTACAGAAATGCATGCAATGATACAAAAAAAATAAAATAAAATAAATCCAACACATTTTTTTTACACCCAGCTTTCTTGAAACTAAATAAACACAGCTAGCCAGCATTAGGAAAAAAATATTGTCTTCTAAAATGCAAACTGTTATACAAACAAGTGAAAACGAACAATTCCAAAAACATTAAACCCTGAACAAAAGTAATTGCTTCATCCAGCTATAGCTGTCTGCATGTGAAGCTAAAACCACAATGCAGCTGTCCCTCAGGCTTCCTCTACTTATATTTGCAAAAGACTAAAAGCTTTACAAAGCATTCCTTGCATAAAACTGACAGACACAAAATGAACTAAACAAAAAGCACTGGGTGCAACGCTCTATCAAGGAGACAACAGCTATATGTTTTAAGCTGACATTTGCTCTGTTATTCCATCTCAAACCCCATGCAACAGCTAACAACAGCATGATGGACATGTCCTGCTGCCTCCTTAATTGCATCCATTATTCTTGAAAGGTTCATTTATTGTCTATACCTCTTACAAAATAAAGAAATAAATGTACACTGTATTACACAGAGCAACAAAAAAAAGTACTTCAAAAACAGAGCCCACCTCTTTTGTTTTGTTTTGAATTGCATACAATAAAATGATAGACAATAGTAACAAAAATCTAGGAAACAGATTTAATATAAAGAATAACCAATTCTTTAGGGGCCATATTCCCCAGGTTAGAGCATTTTGCCAGTCCATCCTTATCTGCACTATAGTGTAATCTGGAATAGAGCATCATGCTCTTCCCTTCTCTCTGATTTCTGGGACAGAATTTCTTCTTTTTCCTTCAAAGCATCCTTATGTAAGAGAATCAGCTTCTCTTAATTTCATTTTAAAACAAAATACATCTTTTATCAATTTTTAATCCAGGACATGAATGTAAGAGCCAAGAAACACTTTAATCTCTCACACATTCATATCTTAAAATGTCTCAAGGGATTTTTTAAAAAATAACACTGTTAGCATTAGTTGTCTATACGTACAGAAAAGGAATCACCAAGCAGTAGGCCAGTATTGGTTCTACAACAAAGTTAGGGCTGATTGCTAATTTTACCGGAAAGAACCAGCTAATGAAGAATTCTAAATCCTATATTTTCTTTATAAAAATAATCATTAAGAGCCAGTTTGGTGTAGTGTTGAAGGTACTGGCCCAGAAACAAGAAGGCTGTGACTTCTAGACCTGCCTTGGGACCAGTCATTTCTCTCAGCCCAATCCACCTTACAGAGTTGTTGTTGGGGGAAAAATAGGATACATACACAACCTTGAGTTATGTATTTAAAAAAAAGGCAGAATAAAAGTAACAAAAAATATTCGCTTTAAAGCTACCAGCTTTGCCTGAATGGAATGTACTTTCATGCTCAATAAACTGCTAGCGGCTTCAGTAGTAAACCTAAATTATCTGAGCTTTCAAACCAGCAAATTGCTTTGGTTAATATCAAAACTTCTTTGAACCAACTGTTTGTATCACATTAGCTAAGGATATTCCATTTTCCCCATTCTTTCCAGTTGGCTGACTGGGTTGAGTCTTGTTTTTCAAAGCCAGTATAAGAAAAATCACTTGAGCCTTGCATGAAACTGTTCTGATGACTGTCTGGCCATTTCAAATCACCTACAGTTAATGTGAAAATGAAATCTATGCACTCTATATAGAATAATGAATAATCTATATAGAATAATGTGCTCAGAAATCATCTAATTCTGTGCCATTCAGATACAATCCTCAATAAATCCAAAAGAAAGACCCTTAATTTAAATTCTTACACCAAGACCAGATGAACTCAAAGTGATCGCTATCCTGGGTGCTACAAAACAACAACAATAATAAAGACCAAGATAGACACACACAAGAAGTATCTACAAAGCAAGGTTCACTCCCAAAGTGTTCCAAGTGGTGAGATATGCCAGAGACATAAAGGAAGCTACAGACTATAGTAACTATTCAATCTGCCTTTTCAGCTAGAGAGAATGAGTCTTCAACAAAAGTAAAAACTGGATGCAGAATTTGTTTGTTCAGTGGACCTATTCCAACCATGCATTTATTTTAAAAATGCATTTATTTCAGGGGATTGTTAGATTCAAAGTTTTGGAGAATGCATTCAATTTCAGACCTAGCTTTCTCCTCTTGTATGCTAACTTTGTGATTTTCTACATGCATCAAATGAAAGGCCTATTTAATTCAGCATTCTGTTTCCATAGTGGAAATATCAAATACCTGCAGGAAATCCACAAGTAAGGTGTGAGAAATCTTCACACTTGCATTGCACTCTCAGTGTAAAGCCAACAGCTTGCACTGAGAGATGTATTGCTTTTAACACTATAGGTAATACAACTAGCCAACATGACTGATAGAAATTGAAAACTTTTATCTTTTTTTATTTGTTCATTTGGAAGATATTCAAGTTGGAAGTCAAATCCTAACACGCAACAATGAATTTCATATTCTATATGCTAGAGTAGAATAGAATAACAGAGTTGGAAGGGGCCTTGGAGGTCTTCTAGTCCAACCCCTGCTTAGGCAGGAAACCGTACACTACTTCAGACAAATGGTTATCCAACATCATCTTAAAAACTTCCAGTGTTGGAACATTCATAACTTCTGGAGGCAAGTTGTTCCACTGATTAATTGTTCCAACTATCAGGAAATTTCTCCTTAGTTCTTAGTTCTTCTCCTTAGTTGCTTCTCTCCTTGATTAGTTTCCACCCATTGCTTCTTGTCCTTCCCTCAGGTGCTTTGGAAAATAACTTGACTCCCTCTTCTTTGTGGCAGCCCCTGAGATTTTGGAACACTGCTACCATGTCTCTCCTAGTCCTTCTTTTCATTAAACTAGACATACCCAGTTCCTGCAACCGTTCTTCATATGTTTTTCTTTCCTTCCTTCCTTCTTTCTTTCTTTCTTTCTTTCTTTCTTTCTTTCTTTCTTTCTTTC
>WNWU01000040.1:8444279-8456829 GCA_012654045.1 Ptyas mucosa
TTCTTTCTTTCTTTCTTTCTTTCTTTCTTTCTTTCTTTCTTTCTTTCTTTCTTTCTTTCTTTCTTTCTTTTTCTTTCTTTCTTCGGCTTATATGCCGCCCTATCTCACAATGGACTCAGGGCGGCTTACAACAATAAAACAAAGCCACAATATAAAATAAAGTCTAAAAATTTAAAAATTTAAAATTAACCCTTAAAACCCCATTATCAGTCCAGGTCGAGGGATTTAAAAAGCCAAGTTTTTAATTCACGGCGGAAGGTGCGAAGGTCAGGCGCTAATCGGAGTTCCAAGGGAAATTGATTCCAGAGGATGGGCGCACCCACTGAGAAGGCTCTACCCCTGGAGGTTGCCAGCCGCCACTGTCTAGCTGACAGCACCCTGAGTAGGCCCTCTCTATGGGTGCGAACTGGGCGATGGGATATCGTTGCTGGCTGTAAGTGGTCCACCAAATATCCTAGTCCTAAGCCATATAGGGCTTTATAGGTCATCACCAGCACCTTGAATCTCACCTGGAGGGCAACCGGTAACCAATGCAAACTGCGCAGGAGAGGTGTAACATGGGAGTATCGGGATTCTCCCATCACAACCTGCGTGGCTGCATTTTGCACCAGCTGAAGCCTCCGAGTGGTCCTCAAGGGCAGCCCCATGTAGAGAGCGTTGCAGTAATCAATCCATGAGGTGACCAGCACATGAGTAACTGTGCGTAGGGCATCTTGGTCCAAGTAGGGACGCAACTGGTGCACCAGATGTATCTGGGCGAATGCCCCCTGGTCACAGTCATTATCTGGACTTCGAAGCTCAACCGTGAATCCAGAAGGACGCCCAAGTTGTGCACCCTGTCTACAGGGGGCAAAACTTCACCCCCTATAGTCAGCGATGGCACCTCTCCACTGAACCGAGATGCTGGTACCCACAGCCACTCAGTCTTGGCCGGGTTGAGTTGCAATCTGTTTCTACCCATCCAGACCTGTACCGCTTCCAGGCACCGGGCCATCACGTTGAGGGCATCATTGGGTTGGTTCAGGGTGGAAATAAAGAGCTGAGTATCATCCGCATACTGATGATACCTCACCCCAAAACCACGCATCCCCTAGCGGTTTCATATAGATGTTGAACAGAAGGGGCAAGAGGACCGACCCCTGAGGCATCCCGCAAGTGAGGGGCCTCAAGGTCGATCTCTGCCCCCCTGCCAACACTGCTTGCATTCGACCCGAGAGGTAGGAGGAGAACCACCGTAGAACAGTGCCTCCCACTCCCAACCCCTCCCCCTGTGTATGAAGTACATCCTCTTATGTATCCTGAATTTTAACCTTATTGGATGAAACAGCTCTAGAATTAAATTATCCTCTCAGTTTTCACATTTAATTGTTTAACACAGCTTCCATTTATCACTTCCTTTTTCCTATGCTATAGTAGCCATAGATGTTGTAAACGTTGAGCATAAGAAGCAGCCTTTGCCCTTGATAATTTGGACTGTCCACTGTGTTTATAAGAGCACTGACCTCAATAAAGTTACCCAGTAGAAAGGAGGGGGAGGGGATTATTTTTGACGCCTCAGGAAGGTAATGTAAAAAGAAAGGTGTGTAAAAGACCTGCTGTGGACTGAGTCAGATGTAGCCTTGTGAAAGGCTAAACATCAGCAGAATCCCCCACAATACCTAGTCCAAGAGTTATGGAAAGAAAGAGAAGGGCCTAATTTTCGTTCTAAAAACAGAATCTTCATTGTTTGGGGTCCATCCTGTTAGCATCTTTAACATGCTTCATGTTGCAAAGGCAAAATTAATCTATTCTACAGTAACACTGCAAACATTAAAAAAAATACTGGATAATGTTAAGAATGAAGATACTGCCAAGTGAGTGGGGCCTCTGCTTTTGGCAGCACTGGGGGTGGGGTGGGGGGAGACAGAAAAGATTGAGAGGAGGAGAGACTGAGGGCCCACACAGTGTAGAAGGCCAGCAGAGCTGTTTTGACCAAGTTCTTCATGTTCTAAAAGATATGACTTGCTGACTCAATCAAAGCTTACAGTAGCAAATTTTTCTGAACCACCATTCTCCAACAAATTAATTGTGTTGGCAGCACATACTTTCTGATTTGCTATTCTGCAATATGGTACATCCAAGGGGATTCACAAAATGTTTATGATGACAATGAACCTTTCAATAACTTACAGGAGCTTCCTAAAAACTGCTGCTTCCTAGGTATACCTTGCAGAAGGTACACCTTACAGATATCCAAGAATTTAAAAATGGCAATAAGACAGTTTAGGTTCATATTGCTATTCAATGATGTAGCTAGTCTGAGCAAATAATATCAATTTGCCTACTTTCCTGAATAATGCCGGAATGTAAGTATTAAACAGTATTCATATCTGTAGAGGAAAGCCAGGGCAAAATATAACTAAATTCTATGAGCTGGAACATATTATGTTGGAGGTAGTAGCTTAGACTGATGTTTTGTTTGTAGTGTTTGGTCTAAGATTGTTGTATCATTCACACAATGTAAACATTTGGTAGATGTAGAACTATATAAATTTTCCCTGACATTTGTCTGAAATTCTGTTAATAAATGGAAGGAAGGAAGGAAGGAAGAAATGGTAAGATGCATATCCCAGTCAATGTAGCTTTTTTATTGAAAGAATATGTAGAGAAAATGCAAAAATCACTTCAAGTGAAATTGGCCTGCAAGTCCTTTCCATTAACATTTGGGAAGGAGCTGTATCTTATCAGTGGCCAAATAATAAAATAACAAAAGGATCTGATAGGTTTTAGGAAGAGGTTCATAATTACACTTCTAATATGCTATTGTAATCTGTGATGTAACATTTCCTCCATTATAACAATGTGGGTATTGTAAATGAGAAATTGAAATTGACATGCAAACTGCCAAAATTATTTTGCAATGCCAAGGTTGGGAATGACCAAATGTATTTTAATCCACACAGGTGCAGAATTGGGATTTAAATTTTGGATTCAGTGCTGCATTCGAGAATACTGGGTCTTTATAACTCAGCTATATTTAGTCATCATGTCTCACCTTTTAAGACATGCAGAACATTCAAAGCAATTTCCTCATCACTCTGGAAATATTGAAGAGAGTGACAGAAGATTTCTAGGACTTGTACTTTTTATTTTTATTAATCACTTGGATGGTGAGATGGAATGCAACCGATTAAATCTGCACATGATACAATATTAGGGAAAGGGGAGATAGCCAGTATCATAGAAGACAAAAAATATATATCTTGTTGTAGTAGACAAATGTGCTGATTTTTTTTTTAAATGAAATTTAACGGAGACTTATACTTAGGAAGTATAAATTAAATGTATAGATATAGTTTGGTTTATTTATAGCTTTGTAGTAGTACTTAAAATATTTTGGAATAGCTGTTGATTACAAGTTGAATATGAATCAATAGTCTGATGTGGTTACAATAAAAATTACTACAATTTTAGGTTTCATGGGCACTACAATTTTTACTTTATTCTGAATCGGTTGGCTCATAGCTTAGGCATTATGTTTAAAGTACTACACTTTAGGAATTCAGATTACTGTAAGTAGTGCAGGGTCAGAAAAGGGCAGCCAGTGATATCTGGGGACTAGAAACAATAACTTCCATTGAAAAATTGGGTATATTTAACCTTGAGTAGATTTGGAGCAAAGAGAAATATAAGAGCATTCTCCAAATTCCTGAAGGATGTCACAAAGCAGAACAACAGAAGGTTAAGACCTGTATTCTACTGTCTCAGAGGTAAGGACACAGTGTAATGGACTTAAATTTGAATTAAAATATAAAATGATTATTAGAAAAAAATGGCTAATCATTAAGAGGAAATTTTATGACAGTGGAAACTATTATTATCCAGAAAATGGTGTCCTTTCCTTAGCTGGATGGGTTCTAGGCAACTATCTGTCCGAGAAGCTTTAATTTGTATTCCTCCAATTAGCTAGGTGGGGGCTAAATTCAGTGGCCTAAATGTTCCTTCCCATTCTGTGATTTTATAAAATCAGTCGGAGTTGTTAATGAATAACACTTACAAACATGGCTGGAAACTACAGGGAGGGCTGGTTTGCAATTTAGTGATGCAAAGATCACTTCAGGATGATCCTGGTGTTTAGAATGTAGGAAAGTGGAAATTTCTCAAAAGCCTCCTAGCACAGCGACATGCTGGACTGGTGTCAAGGACTGTCATTATCACCATCACTGTTATACTGAGCACAACAATTATACATAGAATTCTGAAGCACATTTGACCTAAAGATCTAAACCACGTATTTCTGCAAGAAAACTTCAAGCCATCTTTCAACATGTTCCAAAATAGCAATAAAAGAGGCTCATGGAGGAATTCCAATACCCCCACTTCCCGAGTTCACACATATCATAAAAAATGTGAGAAACATAGATTTGATTGAAGATAACAAAAAAAAAAAAAAATAACAACCCCCCCCCAAAAAAAAACCATCTATGAGGTAAGGACCAAAGAGCAAACAGTAAGCAGACAGCTAGTGTAATTGC
The DNA here is from genome assembly GCA_012654045.1 of Ptyas mucosa. NCBI lineage: Eukaryota > Metazoa > Chordata > Lepidosauria > Squamata > Colubridae > Ptyas > Ptyas mucosa. The sequence goes on from WNWU01000040.1 coordinate 8,448,794, forward strand.
AATTAAAACTTGGACAGAAAGAAAGTACATTGCATGACTTGCCTGAAGAACTTCATGCTACCAAATGATCACAGATGGCCAAAACTGAATAAAATCAGTAGGAGCTTTGACATATAAAAACAGCAGAGAAAGAGAGATAGAGAGAGATAGAAAGAGAAGGGGGGGAGCACTGGTGGGTGAACCGGTAGTGGTGGCGGCGGGAGGCTCCGCCCACCCACCTGGACATCCTCACAGACGCTCTGAGCATGTGCAAAAGCGCTGCACATGCTCCCCCAATTCCAAATCGGTAGCGAAGGTAAGTGGAGGGGGAGGGAGGGAGGAGGGGGGAGGGAAGTGGAGGGAAGAGGTAGGTGCTTCAGAACTATAATGACTTTGAGATTCACAGTACAAGCTTGGACTTTGCTGTGGAGTAATGGTGATTCACATTAAAAAAAAAAAAACCAATTTCCAAGCTTCCTTGTACTGGAAATTACCAGTAAACCTGTTTCTAAATAAAGCTAAATTTATTAAGGGAGGAATTCTGAAGCACATTATGTGAGTTTACCTGAGGGTCACTGCTGATTTTGCGGAGACTCATGTGGCTTGGCTCTAGCTGGGATGCCAACGTGCCTGGTATGTGATATCCGTTCACTGTAAGAAAAAGACATGAAGTTCAGACCAAGGAGGCAGGAAAGGAGGGGGTGGCTTTTAAGTCACTCTGTTAAAATCAAGTATTTTACTTGACCTTCCTAAATGGTGATTAGCATATTACTTAACACTCTCCAGAACGAATTCAGTAAATGAAATACAGTATTCCACAGATACTATCCACCTCTTTGTTAAATTAAGGAATATTTATTTATTTTTTGTTTATTTAACCTACTCTGTGCATGCTGCGGGTGGGGAGGAGGGCTTCCAAATGTTTTTTAAACATAAAACAGATTACAGTTACCATTAAAATAGGCAATAAATAATCCAGCAATTAAAAATCAAATTTAAAAAAATGTTTTTTCTAGATGCTAAAAGAATGGGGGCTAACCCCTAACCCAAAGGAGAAGATTGCATAGCTGAGTAGAAATGAAGGTGCTGGGGAAAAGGATCTCTTCAAAAGATTTTTCCTGTATAACCTGGGAATTTGGGTTCTATTCATGGAAGAGATCTATAAGGATCTGAATGGCTTCTGCAGAACTAAGGGGAAAAAACTTTTCTGCATGGAACTACAAAACAAAAATTCTTGGCAAGGGAATAAGGCTTATTCTCTTGAACAGAGAGGGGTTTTTTTCCCCTTAGTCTTTTGAGGAAAGGAGTTCCCCCCTCCTTGTCAGTCACTTAGAAAAATTGCTACAAATGCCGCTGAAGAACAGCATCGAGATGAGAGCAGACGGCTTAAAACTCTCTGCAAGGGACTATGGGGGGAAAAAATTGAACGTATTCAGCTATCCTATCTTACCATGATGCTGCTCTTTTGGATGCCATTTTTTTAAGGTACAGCGGAAAGGGTGGGACTTGTCACCTGACATTGAAAAGCCTCACCTTTCTTGATCAGAGAATTTTTTAGAAAAAAAGTCAAACAGAATAGTAGCTGTCCAGGGCTGCATGTGGCTTATGGGAGGCAAATTGGACATGCCTGTTTAGGTGTAGAAAACAGTCCCTCAGCATCACCAACAGGACATTGCTGAAATATTTTCAGATTTTGAAACAAAAAGCAACATTAGTTGTTAAAACACACTTAGTGGAATGAGATTATTGTATATAAATCCTTTACTGCCTTTAAAATCATATGGCAAAATTAGATAATGAAGTGACACACACACGTTTGTCTCTCTGTGTGTGTATGTATAGCTATCTGTGTATGTGTATGTATATGTGTGTGTACATATATACACACACACATACATACACATACATACACATACATAAAATACGTACACTATAAACAAACATACACATACATATACTACATACATATATACATACACATATACTATATAATAGGTGTATATAATTATGAAGTGATCTCAATTGCTTACAGAGCAGAACTAAATGTTAGAAAATAAAAATGAGATCTGGACGTATTAGTAGAGAGGGATTCATTATGAATTCCAGTTCATTATAATTTTGTACTTTCCTTCACTGTTTATTATTTCGTATCTCCTATAATTTAAAAAGTAGAGCGAATGAGGCAGGGAGAATGGATGAGTTCCAAACACAAAATTCAAGGATCTCAAAGAAACCAACATAAGAACTCTAAGCACCTTGCTTTAAGAGGGGAAAAAATGAAAGCAATGATGAGGATTTTCCAACAATGGCAAGGATGAAAATTGTCAAAGCAATGATTTTTTTTAACAGTAGTAATGTACTGCTGTGAAAGCTGGGCACTGAAAAAAAAAGAAGACAATGAATTATGGATCTGGAGATAGTTACTAAGACTGTGAATCAATTCTGGAAGGAATAAAGATTGACTGCTCGTTTGGGGAAATTGAACAGCAAGCACGTACTTTGATTCAGAAGAGTGGATAATGGAGTAGAAAAAACAACACTCAGCAAGGAATGGAAGAATGGAAAGGTAACATATAAGGTGGGTAATCAGGATCAGGGATATCATAGGAAGATCCTTGCAAGATTGCAGATTCAAAATCTGCAATCCTTGCAAGATTGCAGGTCAAGGTGGTAAGCATATGCAGTGGCAATGCAGAAGTCCATTATTATTTTGAGGGGTTTGGTGACATATTTTGATTTCTCCTTCCTATTAAGAAAAGTCTAGAAGTTTAGACTTTATTCTGAGTTAACCTGCCTGTTTTTTAAAACTGTTATTTACTGAATAAAAGAGAAGGGATAGGAAGGAAGAGGGCGTCTTTACATAGCTGCAAAGCTGTGAAAGTCATATGCCATTCAGTCAAAGCCAGGTCTTACAGTCTCATGACCATAAAAGGGTCAGAAAGTCATGGTGTCAGGTTTTGATAAAAACCTTGTTTTTATCAAAATCTGGAATCATTGCTGTTTGTAGGGACCCTCTGCAAAAAACCTAGCACTGGGTACTGTGGAAATTGGAGTTCTCTGCTCTCATGTTTAAGGAGCTCCTGACAGCTTATTAGAGATTTTGATCTCATCTTGTTTGGTATATATGCTTTTTACACAGTGGTGGGCTGCTGCGGGTTCAGACCGGTTCAGGCGAACCGGTAGTTCTGACCAGGTTGGGCCTGCCTACCCACCCTGGTGCTATCACGTCCCAGATAATTGCCAGTTTCTCGATGCTGTGCGCATCGAGAAACAGCCCATCCCTGTTTTTATGTTATGCTTTTAAATTTCTTTGAGTTCATAACAAAGCTTAAAAATCTCTTTATTCGCAGGTGTGCTTATTGTCTCTGGATCCAAAATAACCATCTGATGGGGTACTTGATCACTGCCTTGACTCTTGGCAAAACAGCATACTGCATTCAGCAACTGAAGTTTGAACCTGATTTGATGGTACCTAAATATTATTCATAAGCCATATGCATGTGCCTGCGGATGATTTGTCCCCTACCTGTAGGCAAGGAGTTCTTCTGGCTCACAGAATTCTTTGGAGTTCCCGGAACACTGCTTGGTCGCTCCCAAGTAGTCTCTGTTAAAAATAGTAACAATATCAGTATCAATAGTCACGATCACTAATAGGTGCACATAAGACCTTTGTTTTCTACTCCACTTCTATACAACCACACATAATGGATCTTATAAATGCCAATCATCACCAGACAAAAGTGTTAATTCATGAAGAAATGTGCTCTTTCATATAGTGTTCAATGCCAGTTCTTTCAGAGAAAATGGTATTCATTAAGATCCCTTTAGGCAGTCTTCCCACTTAAAGGAGGAAGTTGCTCTACAGGCTCAACAGCCTACTGTGATTCTAGTCAGTTATGTGTCAGATTGAAACACCCTACACGTCTAGACTGTGGGAGTCAGAAAAGCTGGAAGAATACACCTCAATGCCTACAAACCCATAGACTGGGATTGTTTTTATCTGTTGTTATATTAGCCAACCAGTACAGTTTTCCACAATATGTCAACACTCATTAGAACTGAGCTATCAAACTGTCCTGAAATATGCAAAGGAAAGAGCATAGGTAGAGTGCATTTCCTATGCAATTGAAGAATCACAATTACGATGTCATCAGACTTTCCTTTAGAAAATAAAATAAGGGTTGTCTGTGCCCAGATGTTTAGCAGCAACCATGTCCCCTTTCACTGATGTACGTTTTTTTCCTACTTCAAATCAAGCATTTTTTGCTATGTGCAAAAATGTCTCTTTATTTAGCTACTGGAACATGGAAACATCATCTTTTTCATCATGCATTTCATAACATCTGGGCTGAACGGGGATGGAAACAAGTGTTAAGGAATCACGGCAGCTGTTTCCAAATGATAATTGCAGACAACATCTCTTGACTGTAGATGGTGCTATCACTTTGAATTAGCCACAGACTGAAACTCCACCTTCCAGGTTATTTCTGCAGATCAGGAGTTGCTGCAAGTATAGATGATTTAAAGCATCTACTACAGTGTTTGTATTTAGAAGCTGCATGCTTGCTTTCTAAGAGTCAAACAGGTAGTATTCAAAGAAGGGAGCAAATCTACATCTAAAATCTACATGTGAAAATGCTGCAAAAAAAATAAAAATAGGGAGGAAAAGCTTTGAAGAAAGGGCACGGATAAGCCAACACACATAATAATTGATTACAGACTACTGAAAAAATAGAGTTATGTACCAGCAAGATTTGGTGAATGATGGGCAATGAAATTATCCAAAACTATAAATCAAATATCTGTGTATTTTTTACACCAGGCCAGCAAAATACTATGCTGACTTGTCCTTCTTCTATTATTTTCTTTTTTAGATTTCCAGTTATTGTTTTCTCAATCTTCCTTTTTCTTTGGACACTGATGGATTTGTGCTAATTGCTGATCTGTGTAGCCTGCATAACCAGCTTAGTTCCTGCTTTGCAATCTATCTTGTGGCATCATAATATCAGGTTTTGTGTGTCTCACTGGTTTCACCTAATAGTAAACTATAAACATTCCGAATGTCTTTCTGCCAGATCACACTGTGTTCACATGGAAAATGGACAAGTGTCACTCACTGATTGCACGATTTGTTTTGCTTCTATTGCAACAATAACACAGTTTTCTGTACACTGTTTTGCAACTGAATTCCCTCCGAATATCCTGTCACGTATCATAAACACCATCTCCTGGTCTGCTGTACATAAACGTGAATAAGAGGGCATTAAAAACCCAAGAAAGACAATTGTATTAGCTACTGAATACCGTTTTCTAAGCCTGCTGCTACTCTTTAAAAAAAAAAAAGATAAAATCCTTTTTATGCAGATTTTAATACACATTCTACTTTTTCAGAACAATATATTTTAACTAGAAAAATCTAAGATTTCATAAAGCAATTCCACAACTCTACCTGCTAAGACCTTTTGACTACTGTAGAGATGACAAAGCATCAATATGAATCATGATACCTGTAAATATACTGCACAGTGGCACTGCCACTTAATATTGTCCTTTATCTTAAGTGATAAACAAAAGATGTGATAACACTTACAGCATAACTAAATCAAAGCTACCCTAAACGCAGCACCGAAGAAAAGCTCTATATGGAAATGCCTTATGTGATTATTCCCATGTTCTCATGCTTGGGGTTTCTTTTCTTTCCAAATTATGTTTGTGGTTGATGGATCATAATCATCCATCATGAATCATTACATTTCAGTACACTACAATTAGAAAGCAGACCTCTGGTTCGCATGAAAAAAATCCACACTTTTTACTTGTTTCCAGTGATTCCGATTATGAATCCATTCACCTAGTTAATGTATGAAGATAGACCATGATTCCTATAGCCATCGTGATGCAAAAGCTGAATTGTGGATGAGTTAATGAATAAACTTGTTGCCTTTCCAACACACTGGCTGAGAATTCTATGAAGTGTAATACAGTACACTTGTATTATTGAGGTTGCCAAGTAGTGGAAGATTGTATTATATTATAAGCTTCCCTGGGTCTCCTCAAATGTATGTGTATATGCACAGCCCTAGTTTTCAGTACTAGTCATTCAGCAGCCAAACATCCGTCATTTTAGTCAGCCTTCTGGAGCTCTGTTAACTGAACACTCTTTAAAAAATAAAAAATAAAAGCATTGCCGCCAGTGATGCAAAAATATTCTTGGCTTAAGCATTCAAGTGCAAATTATTAGCCTCTGCAGGTTAAAACATAAAATAAAACAGCACTGAAGGCAAACAATTAGCAAGTGTAATATTATTAATGCTAAAATTTGCTTGGCATTCCATTTCCTATTTAACTGTCTGAGTTAGCAGCTTTTATTTTAGACTTGTTTGGAATGTCTGCAGAGTGTTGAGATGGTAATAGTGAGTCACAATAGGTTATAGCAGTGCAGAATGCAGAGTACAGAATACGAGTACTTGATTAAAGCGTGGAAGCATTAGCATGATTTGCGATTTGAAGTGGAAAGAAAAACACTGAATAAGTAGTATTCAAGGAGCCTGAAAAATCAATAAATTCTGTCTCTGAAATCTTAACTTATCCTGAACTATCTCCTGAAACCTTCACATTCTTCTGTTTTCTGCTATTGCTATTTCTACTATTTTCCACTATTGTCCCTTAATTGGATAATATTAAAATATATCTAGCTATTTTAGGATTAAATTTGAATTTTCATCCTTTCTTGGTAAACTATTAATCTTATATGTATTAATACATTTACATGTGAAGTGCTGATTGCACATGATGTATTTGATGTTAATAAAATGGAATTTAGATATGATAGAATAGACAGATAGTAGATAGATAGATAGATAGATAGATAGATAGATAGATAGATAGATAGATAGATAGATAGATAGATAGAATTGGTCTACCCAAGACCCATACCAGCAGCTCATTTCGTGATAGGAAAGTAGATAATAAGTTTATGCCTTAAAAATGGTAATAACTGTTCTCCATGGAAAATTGTAAAGCTATAGCTTTCCAATTACTCCCAGGAAATATGTCCTTTTTTGATAAAGAAATATTCAGCCTTCCTGGATTCATAAGGAAAACCATGAGAACTGCAAAGGAGTTAAATGCCACAGTGGTAGTGTGAGTAACGAACACTTCTACTATTGTTTTAACACTGAGGGAAGCTATTAGAAAAACTTTCTTGAGAAGTTAATTCTCTGAGAAAATACCCATCTCCACAGGAGAAAATGCTTTGAAAACTGAATAGAGTAAACTACTTATAAAGGTTAACTTAAATCTGGGGTCATTCTGCACAAGAATAGTGGAAAGAGAATAGGAGAGCTCTTAGGAGGATTTGCCTTAAAAATGGAATTATATAGGAAATAATCTAGCACCTGAAGGATGTTCTACTTTGTAGAGTAATTTTTGACTTACAGGAATGGGAGAAGATAACTAGTTTAGATTTAGATTTACTAGCCAACAAGGAGCAATCCTTTCATATTTTGAAATTGGTCATATTTGAAATTGGTCGCAAAATGAGAGTGACATTTACCCACTGTGATAGCTTTTGCTAGAACAACTAACTGGAAGAACATCAAATGCTAACAGGATGATAGGATAATTTTTAGAGACTCAGGACTGATCTGCATTTTCTGCATGAAAAGAGGTCACCCTACAGTTTAGGAAGGGCAGGAAAGGATGATGTCATCCTCAGCTTGTTGCTTACCCAACGGTTCTTATTCTACATCAAAGGTAATATTTTCTTCCTTCTGTCACACATTAGGAAGCCAATCCACCTGTTGCACTTCATTCCATCTTACACCAATGCCCCGGTCTCTACTGTAGTGACTTTGCCCTTCTCCGGGTTCCCACTCTCTACCTTGATGACCATTTCAAATGAGCTGCCTGCCTTGAAAGGGTGAAATTCCTTTTTTAAGTTAAGTTGTGGAATGGTGACATGCTGGCTTTTTCTTAATTGGCTGAAAGTGAGAACTGTTAACAAAATAAAATAGCAATAGCAATAGCAATAGCAATAGCAATAGCAATAGCAATAG
>WNWU01000040.1:8456839-8472481 GCA_012654045.1 Ptyas mucosa
ATAGCAATAGCAATAGCAATAGCAATAGCAATAGCAATAGCAATAGCGCTTAGACTTATATTCCCAGTATTTTACAGCCATCTCTAAGTGGTTTTACAGAGTCAGCATATTGACCCCAACAATCTGAGTCCTCAGTTTACTGACCTCGGAAGGATGGAAGGCTGAGTCAACTTTGAGACTCAGTGAGACTCGAACTGCCAAACTACGGGCAGCTGGCAGTCAGAGAAGTAGCCTACAGTACTGCATTCTAACCACTGTGCCACCATAAAATTGGAAGGGACTTTGTAGGCCTTGCGTTTTTCTAACATGATTGTGCTTGCTTTTCTAACATGAGTGGGAGCAGAAAGGGAAGCAAGGCATTTAGAGGCTAAGTTCAAGGTGATTGGACAGAACACCTGGCCAGCAAAAGCATGGCCCAAAAGGAAGAAGGGGTTGAAATCTGGAAAGGGATTTCAGAAGCTGGCTTTATTTCAGCCAGCTTAATTACAGAAGGCAAGCTGTTAAAGGCTGAAGTGGGAAAACCCACAGAGAAAGAAGAAAGAATTTATCTTCATTTTTATGATTATTGAAAAAAGTTAGGGATGAAGTAAAACATTTAAGTCATAGCAATTAATGTCTTTATCCATGTTAGAAAAGATGTGACAATTCAAGCTATAAGTGTCCCACTCTCACCCCTTCCAGGGATGTAAATGGTGTGTAAAAGAGTAAGGAAGTTTTGGGACCTTATTTGGATACAGATAGCCCTATTATAAAATAACAAATTTCTAACCTCACTTAAGGAATTGCTCAAATGATACCCTTGTAACAATGCAGTATGCATCCATGGTGATGATGGTCGTTTTTCAATATTTTTGCAAATTATGTCATTGAATTTCATTACTACATAAATAAATCAAGCCAAGCCTACTTATTTTTTTAAATCTTTCAGGATTGAATGCTGATAAATTCTTATTTTCTACATTCTGTCTATGTGAATGTGTTTATGCTCAGGAAGATAAATCTACCTCAGCATCTACTTCTGTCCTACTATCGCAGCACCATTGAGAGTATCCTGACTTATGGCATTCTTGCATGGTATGGGAGCAGCTCAGCGGACAAAAAAGCTCTACAGAGAATCATTAAACTACCCAGAATATCATCGGGCTCCAGCTACCAGCCCTGGACGACATCTTCAAATCTCACTATTTGAGGAAGTTGCATAACATTCTTCGAGACTCTTCCCATCCTGCTTACAATCTTTTTGGACTGTTGCCTTCTGGCAGAAGATACAGAACAATTAAAACTCAGACCATACGTTTTCTGAATAGCTTTTATCCCACAGCTATAATTGCACTCAACAATGAACTAAAGGGTCACTATCAGTGAGCTGTTGGAGAGCGTTACAGAGAGTCTGTTGTGTGAATGTTTGGGTGGTTTAGGGGTGGGGAATTTGTGGTGAGTGGGAGTGTGTTTGGGGATTGTTATGTGTGTTGGACCCGGTCTTTGGATGTTAAGTGAATTTTGTTGTATGGGTATACTGTATATACACGTACAATGACAATAAAATTATTATTATTATTTATGATTCAGATCTAGACATATTAATTTTAATATAGTTGTGGCTTTAAAAGAATTCAGAAATATTTAACAGAAGCAAGCTCATTTCCTCTTCCTAACCTTAAGGAAATGAATCTTTGAAGGGAATTGTAGCACTTTTGTCCCTTCAGAAGTAACATCTTGTATTTTCATGCTTTTACAGAAAAATAATTCAGCCAAACATTCTGAATTTTACACATGAAAAGATAAACTATAGTGGCACTGCTATCTAGCTGTTATGTAACCAACGATTCCATGTCAACCTGCAGTGTTACACTGCCGAATAATGGCAGGTACTAAAATAACAAGGCACTCCATATTACAGCAGTTGTTAGAAGAATCCTGCTTTTTTAGAAAAGGCTTGTCACCTACTGGCATATAGAACGATTTTGCACTAAATTGTTGTATTTAATCGACTTGGCAGCCAAACCCAAGTGAATTATTTTAGCTTGCTCCTGAGCATTAGTAAATGTATTCAATATACAAGATGGCATAATGCCATACAGCATGTGAAATGAGCACCTATTGGAAAAGAGGATTATGTAAGATGGAGTGGAGAAGAGTTTAATGGTAGAATTATAAATATAGAGGGAAGTGGGGAATCTCAGAAGAGACACGTATGGAAAGTACCCAGAGAATCATCCAGCAATTTTCATAGGAGAAATGCCATCTCTACAACATGGCAGAGGCATGGTCTCATGTCCAATCTTTGTGCCACTTGTGTGTTGATGTTACATGCACAGGAAAAAAGTGGCTTGAACTGTGATGCCATGTCCAACAATTTGCAGATTTTGGTCTTCCCCCTGCATGCCTATGCTACATTCCGTATACTTTGAATATGAGGAGGACAACCACACTTGGCTAGCTATGCTGGCTGGATAATTACATACTCCAGTAACTGTGTTGACATCAGTAAGAATAAATTCTCTGTGTAAAGATATTCTCCACATAAAGGGACATTTTGTTTTATTTTAAGATTCCTCTATATACTGAGACGTTTACATATATAGGCCTCATTTTGGTGAAGGGCTAGCATAATTCACTTCCACATCATATAGCTAGTGAACATAAGAAAAAGTTGACCATCAAGAAAGGGTTTTTTTTCAGAAGTTGTCTTTTATCCCTAGGTGATTCACACCTAATAAAGTGATTTTCATCACAATAATCCATGGCTGAAATAAAGCTCCTTTGGAAAAGTGGCAGATGAAACCTCCTCTCTCTACTGTGTCTGCTAGTTATAACATAACCTCACAATCTTTTCAGCAACTTTGTCTGCAGTTATTTAAAATGTTCACCCATTCATGGCTTTCAATAGCACCTTCTGTTCTTCTCAGTGAATGTAACATGACTCACCTCAATTCACCAGAATTTATTTTAGGGAAAAAACCCTAATTAGATCAACTTGACATATATGATAAGTATCAGTAATAAATAATATTAGTACTCCAGTAAGGTGCTACATGCTACATCCAATAAACACCAAAACATATGCACAATTATGAATACTGTTAAATATAATCCATAAATTGTCTCCTGACAGTGATAAAACTGACAGAATAATTGATTGGCTGAAATTTAGCAGTTACATTGTTCAGCTTAAATTACTTAATACAATAACAAGACAAACAAACCTTCAACCCCTTATCCCACACATTTTTTTAAAAAAATCACCGTTTTATCCCTTCATCTTTTTAGCAAGATATTGAAACTAATTAATTGCATGATGTTGCATTAAATATACTTATGCACAGCAACAGCCTCCTCTAAATATTTATTAAATGCAAATAAATCATTATAAAAAGGAAAATCTCCCTATCTAGATTGGTTTAGTGCCTTGCTCTTATTATTTATAATACAACTCCAGACTTTCAATCATGTTACTTAACTGTTTACTTTGAACTTTTATACTACTATTTTTTTTTTTGCAATTAGCTAACTTTGATGTACTCTCCCCAGTGTCAAATACGATGGAATGTATTACACTGTAGAAGGAAGGAAGGAAGGAAGGAAGGAAGGATACAGTTATTGTACCTTTTTTAAAAGTGGTTGGTTGAGATATGACAGAATGTGTCTCCTTAGAATCTTTAAGGGAGACTCTAAACCAGAAGTCTTCAAACTTGGCAGCTTTAAGACTGGCTGGAGAATTCTGGGAGTTGAAGTCCACAAGTCTTAAAGCTGCCAAGTTTGGGGACCCCTGCTCTAAACCATGTTGGAACAACCCTGCTTCCCCCTTCTCACAACTTTGTCAGACATGTTTCCACCAGCCAATTTTCTCTAGAGAAACCCCTCTGTATCCAGGGAGAAGACAAGTGGTTTCTTCCATCATAATTTATACAGGGTGGGGGTGTGGCTTAAAGTCTTTCCCCAGAATAAATGTTACTGATTTGTTAAGGCCATATCTTTATGGTGTCTATCAGGGTTAAAGAACAAAAGGATGTTGAAAGACACCAAAAGAGAAGAAGAAAAAAGAAGAAATGAACAGTGATGTCTGTAGAGGTTAATTTCAATTGCTGTTCTTTCTTACAACACAAATCGTAATTCATAAAATAAAATCCAGTCCTGATCTGCATCTAGTATTCACTACTCCCTGGCTTGTTCCCTTATCTTTAACCAAGATGTGATAGAGCTTCTTTTCTCATTTAGTTTTCAGCCAGCCAAAAGCCCTCCTAAGAGACAAAAATAAAATGGAGTTTGCCAATCTTTTTGATAAAAACCTCACTTGATTGAGTTATCAGGATTTTATTCACATGAATTTTATTTCACTCCATCCATTAGGATTTCATATTGCTATGAAATACTTTTTTTAAAAAAGGGGGGGGGAATCTACAACAAAATTATTTTTTTCCTATAAAGAAAGGGGGGAAATAAAACAGCAAGAAAAAAAACCCAATGAACCAAATAAAAAAGAATAAATAATGCTCATGCCCACCATCTCAGACTTTTAACCACCTCTGCCCAAAACCTGAATTGACGAGTCAACTTGTTTTTCCTTTTTTTTTTTTCATTATCTGAAATATTTGGATGGGATTTCTCTCTATCCACTACATATATTTTTATTTGCTTATCATAAATCTCTACATTTATGACCACCAATTAAAACTAAAACAATTTTGTGGAATACATTAGAAAAAAGGATAGGTACAAAAAATGGAAAGAGGGACACATAACTAAGGCAGAATATCAGCAATAGCCCAAATCTGCAAAGATGAAGTAAGGAAAGCAAAAGCTCAAAATGAACAAAGACTTGCAACAGAAGTCAAAGATAATAAAAACAAACAAACATTTCTTTCAACATATAAATAACAAGAAAAAAGTCAAGGAAACAGTCGGTCCTCTAAAGAGAGAAGATGGCAAGGAAGTAACAGGCAGTAGAGAGAAAGCAGAGCTGCTTAACTTATTCTTTGCATTGGTCTTCACGTAAAAAGAAACTATAGCCCAACCTACCAAAAACCTAACTATAATAGACAGACTAGAAATAAAAGTTAAAATAAACAAGAAAATGGTAAAAGAACACCTTTCTGATCTTGATGAATATAAATCACTGGGACCTGATGGATTACATCCCACAGTTCTGAATGAGCTGGCAAATGTTATCTCAGAACCATTGTACCATATCTTTCAAAAATCCTGGCACACCGGTGAACTGCCAGAGGATTAGAAATGATGTGGTCTCAATCTTAAAAAAAAACCCCAAAAACACAGATCCGGGAAACTACAGATCAATCAGCCTAACATCAATGCCTGGGAAGATATGGAATAGATAATCAAAAAACAGAGCTGTGAATACCTAGAAACAAATAATTAGTAGCCAGCACAGGTTTGTTAAAATCAGATCACGCCAAAGCAATTTTATTTCATTCTTTATGAATGAAATACTTAAGACTTCAGAAAGGCATTTGAATAAAATAGACCACAACCTACTTCTTGATAAACTAGAAAAATGTGAAATAAACAGCATCACCACCAGATGGATTTGTAACTGGCTGACAAATCATACTCAATGAGTAGTCCTTCATGGGACTACATCTACATGGAAGGTAGGAAGGAAGGTACCACAAGGTTCTGTCTTAGGCCCAGTACTCTTCAATATCTTCATAAATGACTTAGATGGGGAAACAGAAGGGGAACTCATCAAATTTACAGATGACACTAAACTGGTAGGAACAACCAATACATGAGAAGACAATCTCAGGATCCAAAGAAATCTTGACAGACTTGAACAATGGGCCCCATCTAACAACATGAAATTTAATGTGGAGAAAAGTAAGGTTTTACATCTAGGTAGGAAAAACCAAAGGTACAAGTACAGATTAGACAGAATGTGGCTCAAAAACTGTGAGAGTCCTAATGGACAAACATGAGCCAGCAGAGTGGCAGCACCCAAAAAAACTAATGCACTAATGCAAGCTACTACTTGGTAGTATAAACAGAAGTGTAGAATCAAAATCACTTGAAGTATTAGTACCACTTTATAAATCCTTAATAAGATCACACCTGGAATAACACATTTAGTTTTGGTCACCACATTACAAAAAAAGATTAAAAGTGCAAAGAACAACTAAGATGATTAAGGGCCTGGAGACGAAAACATATGAAGAATGATTGCAGGAATTGGGTATGGCCAGTCCACAGAAAAGAAAGACTAGGGGTGATATGATAGCAATATTCCAGTATTTGAGGGACTGCCACAAAAAAGAGAGGGTTGATTTATTTTCCAAAGCACCAGAAGGCAAGACAAGAAACAATGGATGGAAACTATCCATCCTGGGGAAGCAACCTGGAATTAAAGAGAAACCTCCTAACCGTGAGGGCAATTAGAACAGCTTGCCTTCAGAAGTTGTAGGTGCTTCATCACTGGATGTTTTTAAGAAAAGACAGCCAGCTATTTGAAATGATATAGGGTCTCCTGTTTGAGCAGGGGGTTGGACTAGAAGACCTCCAAGGTCCCTTCCAGCTCTTTTCTGATTGAAGTATATTTTAAAAAGTTGATGAAAAAGAGGGCAATAAATTTTATAGTGAAATCTGTAACTGATTCCTGCTTACAGCATGATTCTTCTTTTTTTCAAATTTGTGCATATATATGTGATAATTATCTCTGTTTTATGAGGTTGCTAAGAGTCCACAATGACCTGGTGGAAAAGGAGCAATCAGTCATACATTAAATACTCTATGCACATTTTGCACTGAATGCAAAAAAGGGCCAGCAGCTAGCTTCATTCCCTTGACCTATTGGCTCAGCTGTGAGTGAAAGGACTTACACCACTTCGATATTTATTCAGATTTTCCCAACAGAACAGCAAACCTTCTATATTAAGGTGCTTTATACAAATGTAATTGGTTCCTTCTGGAATAATCAACCATATATTGGATCGGAATTATTACTACTATAGAATGAACTTGTATGCCTTGTATCCTTTCATAAACTTAACTTTTTCAAGGATGTGGTTCTCTAAATTATATAAAGATGAATGGTTATCAAATGCTGAATTTTTAAATTATACCTATCAGTTTAAAAAGAAATCTATATTGAGTCTCCCTTTTGCTTTTATAATAAAGCCATACTATAAATTTGTGGTTTGCATTATGATTTTTAAAAAGATTGGGTAGCTTTTAAAATTCAGATATTATAGTTTACTAAAGAATACCAAACTGTCTGCGTCCTTTTTGCTATGACAAATATTTTTATTTACAAAAACATTCCTACTCCATACTTTGGTTAAACTGCTGTGCGCAAAAATTTAAAATCCATATTGCAAAAGTAAATCATCAAAACCACACAAAGTAAATAGCTTGAACACAACAGGAAACTGATAACTAATTAAATTCAGCAGCAGGAAACAAACAGCGGGAACAACAAACCGCGAAAATGTCAAATTTGGAAACTTTCAAAAGTATTTCTTAAAAGTTTGGCATTCAATGATCAGGAAGGGAGGATGGAGAGTAGAATAAACTTCTTCTAGGATAGTGTAACCATATATCAATGCCACTGTGAAGATAATCAAGTCCGAGAAATTCCAAGCAATTGCTGAGGAAGGAGGAAAGAGTCAGAAAATGATTTCAATGGACAGCATTTTTGTCTTTAAAAAAAAGTCTTAAATCCATTTTACACTTCTCAAAAGACAGGAAATATTGCAGATATTTGTATATATATATACCCAAACATAAACATAGTTCCTGATTATAGCAAGACTCTCCACAGGAATATCATGATTAAAAGTATTAACAAAAAGTTCATATGACATCTGCTAAACTATCAAAAATCTACAAAGCAACATCAAGTCAGTGTGGAAAGTGTAAAAAGAAAGAGGGGACTTTTTATCATCCATGGTGGACTTATAAAAAAACCAAAGAAATTCTGGGTGCAAATTCATCCAATGGTGCAAAAGGTATTATGGACTAATAAGGCAATGAAATTGGAATTATTTGTATTGGATTTTATGGATACTGTACTGGAAAAGAAATATAGCAAACTAATACTGTGAATAGTAACTGTGGCATTATTCAATCCATAAAGATAGAGGAATAATGAAACATTAGCAGACAGAATTATAAAATTACAGAGTTTGCAAAAATTGTAAAGCTTACCAGTTTGGTCAGGGAAAAATGATAAAAACTTAAAAGAGTGAAAGCCTTATATGGGCGTTAAAAAAAGAATGAATCTGGGGTTTGGGGATTAAAAAGAGTTAAAAGAGACAGGGAAAACTGAGAGGGTAATTACTCACGTGAAGAAGGAAGAATTCTTTTTTTTATTTAAAAAGTTTTTCAAAAGTACAAACATTTTCTCCCCCCCTTCCCCCCCTCTCCCTCTCCCTTCCCACCCCCTCCCACCTTCGCCCATCCCCCCTCCCCAGAACAAATACAGGTTAAAGCATTTAACAATCATAAGCTAAAATAAGCCAACATTTTATAGATTCCAAATTCTCGCTAAATCTTTAACTCCACATAGTTCAAATAACTATAATCATAAACTAAAAATTAGATTAAATATTTCATTCAAAGGCTATTTGGAATTTTTTAGTCTGATATCTGTTTTGAATATAGTCAATCCATCTTCTCCACTCCAATACATATCTTTCATTTGAGTGATCTTTCAGGTACGCTGAAATTTTTGCCATATCTGCCAAATTCCCTACTTTTAAAATCCATTCCTCAATAGTAGGTAACTCTTCCTTCTTCCAGTACTGTGCCACCAAAAGTCTAGCTGATGTTATTAGATTTAAAATCAGCTTAGTCTCTATGACCGTAAAGTCTGTAAATATGCCCAACAGAAAAAGCTGTGGAGCAAATTTTATCTTTTTCTTTAAAATATTTTGAATGATCCACCATATTTTTATCCAAAAAGCCTTAATTGTTTTACAAGTCCACCATATATGATAATACATAGCATCTTCACATTCACATTGCCAGCATTTAGGTTGTAAACTTGGATACATACAGGCTAGTTTTTTGGGATCTAAATGCCATCTATAAAAC
Source organism: Ptyas mucosa (assembly GCA_012654045.1). NCBI lineage: Eukaryota > Metazoa > Chordata > Lepidosauria > Squamata > Colubridae > Ptyas > Ptyas mucosa. The sequence continues at coordinate 8,465,888 of WNWU01000040.1, forward strand.
ATTTTATAAAAATTCTCCCTTAAATTTTGGGCCTGCATGAATCTTATATTTCTAACCCATATTCTTTCCCATGTTTCCATCATTATTGGTTCTCCAATATTTTGTGCCCATTTTATCATACAGTCCTTAACTAGCTCTGTTTCTGAATCTATTTCAGAATCTATCAATGCATTGTACAACCTTTTTATATGCATTTGACTTTGATCTCTAATTTGTTTTACCAAGTTTTCATCCCCTTGCAGAATACCAATTTTTTGATCTTGTCTCCATCTAGTTTGCAGCTGCCCGTACTGAAATCATGTTTTAATTATTCCTTCTTCCCTTGACTGGTTCATAGATTTTAGTTGTAACCTACCTCCTTCTTTGTAAAGAAGTTCTTTATAGGTAATATCATCTTGTTTTTGCTCAACTCTTATGTTCTCTATCGCGTGCCTGGGTACTGTCCAAATTGGTAACTTATCGTTTAATTTGTATTGATACTTTTTCCAGACACGCAGTAACGCATTCCTTAATATATGGCTTTTAAAAGTCTTTCCACTCTTTTATCATATAGTAAATAAGCGTACAGCAAACCGTACCCTTCAATATTCAATATTCTTTCCCCTGTCAAGTTCATCCAATCACTAATTGCTGCTAAGGCAGCTGCCTCGTAATATAATCTTAAATTGGGCATTTTGAGACCTCCTCTTTCACGTGTATCTTGCATTATCTTTTGCTTAACTCGAGGTCTCTTTCCTGCCCAAACAAAATTGCTAATACCCTTCTGCCATTCCTTTAAATTTTCATTTTTCTTAAGTATTGGAATCATTTGAAAGAGAAATAAGAACTTTGGTAAAATATTCATTTTTACTGCTGCTACTCTTCCCAGCAAAGACAATTGAAGTTTTTTCCAATTTTCCATCTCTCTCTGTATTTTTTGCCACAACAGTTCATAATTATACTTATATAATTTCACATTCGAAGTTGTAATATAGACCCCCAAGTATTGAACCTTCTTTGCTATTTCAAATCCTGTAAGTCTTTCTACTTCTTCTTTTTGATTCCTAGTCATATTTTTAGTTATTATCTTTGTTTTACCTGCATTTATTTTTAATCCAGATACTTGTCCATATTGATTAATTATTTTCATTAAACCTATAACCGATTGTACTGGTTGTGTCAAAGTAACAACCAAATCATCTGCAAATGCTCTTAATTTATACTCCTGTTGCCTAATTTTAATTCCCTTTATTTTGTCTAACCCCCGTATTTTACTCAGCAGAACTTCCAGCGACAAAATAAACAACAATGGAGACAAAGGGCATCCCTGCCTTGTTCCTTTTTCTATGTTAAAAGTGTCTGTTAAGCCACCATTAATTATTATTTGCGCTATTTGTTTCTGGTATATTGCCTTAATGGATTGTGTAAAATATTCTCCAAACTGCATCTTTTCTATTAATTTCAACAGAAAATGCCAATTGAATTGATCAAATGCTTTCTCCGCATCAAGGAATATTAGCACTGCAGAGATTTGGTTGTTTTTCCCCAAATATTCTAACAGGTTAACAATTTGCCTCACGTTACTTTTCATTTGTCTACCACTTATAAAGCCCATTTGATCATGATGGATCATCTGTTGCATAACTGTCATTAATCTATTTGCTAGTATCTTGGCAAAGATCTTATAATCTGTATTTAAAAGTGATATTGGCCTATAATTTTTTAGTTGTGTGTGATCTTGTTCCTCCTTTGGAATCAGAGAAATAAAGGCTGTCTTCCATGACAGAGGTATCCCTCCCCCAAGTTGTATATTAGTAAATAATTCCTTAAGTGATTCCACCATTTCCTACTGTAAATTCTTGTAATAAACAGCTGTCAAACCGTCCGTCCCTGGTGCTTTACCCACCTTTAACTGTTTAATTGCAAACAAAATTTCCTCAGAAGTTATCAAATGATTTAAACTCTCCCTTTGCTCTTTTGAAATTATACAAATATTCTCTTTCTGTAAGTAACTATCTATGTCTATATCCTGAATTTTATCACTAATATATAACTTAGTATAAAATTCCAAAAATGCTTTTTTAATCATCTCTTGCTGATAAACCTCCTTACCTTTATAATTAATTTTCTCTATCGTCTGTGATTTTTGTTTCTTCCTTAATAGGTATGCTAACCATCTACCTGGTTCATTATTATTACAAAAGGTGTTGTGTTTAGCATACTGTAAATTTGTTGCTACTTGATCTGCCATTAACATCTTAAATTGCCCTTTCAATAAATTAATTACCTCTTTTGTTTTCTTATCTGCTGGTTTCGCTATTAGAACTTGTTCTTTCTTTTTAATTTCTTCTTCTAATTCCTTCCTTTTCTTTCCCTGTTTCTTTCTATGGTTATTATTCAAATATATCAAAATACCTCTCATATATGCTTTACTCGCATCCCAGACCATTTCCATAGGTGTACCCTTATGCATATTCATAATGAAAAATTCTTTCATAAATTTTTTACATTCATTTATATTTTCCTCATATCTAAACAAATTTTCATTTAACTTCCAAGACCTCTTATGTCCTTTGCCATACTCTAGTTCCATCCAAACTGGATGCATTAAAGTCCTTGGTCATATTTTTGTATTCTTCACCCTGAAAAAAAGGTTGTTAGTAATTAATATAAAATCAATCCTAGAAAAAGATTGATGCCTGTCTGAAAAGAAAGTAAAGTCATTTTCTTCTAAATTCCTCTCTTGCCAAATGTCCCTCAGCTCCAGATCCTCCATCATTTCAAAAAAGGATTTTGGCAATCTTGCACGTGTTGAAGCATTTTGCTTAAGTCCCTTCTTATCTTTTTTAATATCCAAAACTCCATTCCAGTCACCCAATAAAATACACAATTTATAATCTCATTGTAACAACTTGGTGTGTAATAGATTGTAAAAATTTTCCTGTTGCTGATTTGGTGCATATAGTCCAATTAAAAGTACTTTTTCTCCTTTTATTAAAAGTTCAATCGCTATAAATTGTCCTTGGTCATCTGCTTCAATTAGATTAGCAATTAAATCTGTTTTTAGGTATACCACTATACCATTTTTCTTATCTTGTGCTGATGCAACAAAATGTGTTCCTAATCTCGCATTAATTAAATATTTTTGATCTTGAGTTCTAATATGGGTCTCTTGTAAGCAAATTACATCATTTTTAAATTGTTTCAAATAATGAAATATTTTCCTCCTCTTTTGTGGTGAATTGAAGCCATTAACATTCCAGGTTAGGAATCTAGTTCCCATCTTTGGGCCTCTGAAACATTTGGAGCATCTGCTGGTGGTCTTGTCTCATTTGACCTTTAGGTCTAGCTCCTCTCACTGCTTCTGTTTTTGTAGTTTCTTGGGTTACCGTCTGAAGTTGCTGCAGTCTTAATTCTTCTTTGCGTTTAGCTGCTGCTGCTCGGGTCTGTCTTTGAACCTTAGGTTCCTCTATTATCTCAATTATATCCAGGTCTTGAACAATAGTCAAAGTTTGCAGTAAATCTTGTTGAATGTTCGAAGCTCCCCCTTGAGCCTGTGCCACCAATTCTTCATTTCTGGCTTTCTTACCACCAACTCTTCCTTACTTCTTCTAACATCTGGAGATTTCGGGGGTCCAGCCTTCAGTACATTAACATAAAAGTCTCTTGCTTTCCATACTGAATTAAGGCAATATCTTTCTCCTGAATAGTTCACCACTAAACCAGCTGGTACCTCCCATCTGTATTGTATCTGGCGATTTCACAATTCATCCACCAGAAAGGCATACTCCCTTCTGGCTCTCAGCATTTTGGGGGGAATTTCTTTCAGTGTCATAACCTCCTGGCCTTCCACTTGAAGCTTATTTTTAAAAGTGGCTTGTAGAATTTCATTACATATTCTCCTTGTAGTAAAATATATAACAATATCTCTTGGTAAACGCTTCTGTCTTGCCACCCACGAATTAACGCGAAAATTTTTGTCAATATGCCATTCCAGATTAGCTTTTTGATCTCCCAACATCTGGGCCAGTGCTTCTGACATCATCTCTTTCAAGTTCTCTTGCTTGTTCTCCTTCACCCCTCTTATTTTTAAGGCAAATTCCATGTCTCTATATTGTATCATTGTTATATCTAGTTCAGCCTTTTCAATTTTGTTCTGAGCCTCTCCCAGCTTGCTTTCCAGGATCTCATTAGATTGCTTTATTTCTTCCGCTTTATCATCCAAAATTTCAATATGGCCTGCCAGACCCTTAAATGCCAGAATTATATCTTCTCTAATTTCCTGATTCCAAGTAGAAATCAAATCTTTGATGCCAATCATTTCCTCCGCCACACTCTGCATTTTTTCATCCCAGAGGCAATCTTGCTCTCTGTGCCTTTCAAGGCTTCCTGCAGCATTTCAAATGTTAAAATCTGTGGCTGTGTTGCAGGGACAAGAGCTTGCAATTTAGAAGTATGAGCTGGGGAACTCCCAGCGCTGCCAGTTCCTTTAACATAAACATTCTTTATTGATTTTGAAGCCATCTTTTACTTTTAATTTATTTTTTTAAAATTCAAACAGCAACCAGAACAAAAAAAAAATAACTCAAATTTCACAGTCCTTTAAAACCTTAAAAATCCTCTTTCTTTCAGTACCAAAATCAGTTTTAACCAGGGGCTCAGCGCTAAACGATACTTTCTTGTTAACTTAACTTTCACTTTCCACGCCCCATTAAGTCTCAATCGCCATCTTGTTCTCACTTTCGTTTCTTAATAACTCAGAAGGAAGCAATACACATTGGAGTTAAGTTTAGATACTTGCAGTCTGATTTTTCCTGGCTTTGGTCTCTCTGCTTCAGTTTAAGATGTTTATTACAAGCCTTGTTTGCAGAGGTGGTCGCGGCATCTTGCTCTGCTTTCAGCAGAGGCAGCCCAGATCCGGAGTTTTAACAGGCTTCCAGGGGGCTCTCACCCTTTGCACCCCAGAACTATTCCTGGGGCACTTGGAGAGCTCTACCTGAACCTGTCTACTCTCCTCTCTCCCCTTTGCCCGGGGAGAAAGTTTCCAAGCCACTAGACAGCTGATTTTCGGTTGTTCTAGCGGCTTTACGCGATTGGGGAACAGGCGCTCCCGGAGAAGCGTCTACAGTGCCTGCGGTGCCAGCCGGAAGTCCTGAAAGTCATAATTCTTTTTTCACTTTTTAATTATTTTTTATTTCTCTTTATTTGTATTTTTTTCTTTAATTGTGCTGAAAAGGTTTATTAAAGTATTTTTTAAATAAGATAGTTTCAGCAAAAACAGCCACATACTCATAAGTCAGCAAATATAACTAAGGGGGCATCAAATGCCTAGCAGGCTTAAATATAAGACTGACAAATATCAAAATGATTGCTATCACTGTAGTATCACTGAATGCTCAAAACTTTCTAAAACCTAAATAAGGAAGGTTAGACATTAGTCTAAAATTATTGGATCAGCAGGTTGAGAAAAGGAGAATTGGTTCCTTCTTTTCTTTTCCTTTTTTTAAAAAAATGGTCCCTCCACAGCCTTCTTGAAAGCTACAAGAATTATTTTCCATCTTAGAAAATAATGTACTTCCAATACAGTTGAACTAATCAGAGCTCTTCCACGAGATTGGCTGCATGGATACAGTGCAAGAATCATAGTAGTCTCAGTACTCAAGATTTTGTCTTGAGACAACAGAAACTACTTGATGTAGGTTTATGTATAATTAAACAAGAGAAGCAGAAATTGTTATCATCCATCACCATTCCTATGCTTAGCTAGGACTATTGAGAATTATGGTTCATGACAAATGAGGGAAGCTACAAAGTCTATCTTCTGAAATAACCTTAAAGGTATGTGAATGTCTGGTTTCTTCCTCCAACATTTCTCAAAGTACTATTCCTACTGTTCCACCACCTCAAGCATCTCAATGAGCCAGGAGCTACTCATGGATAAAGCATATGAACTTATGATCCCTGGGTAACATGTGACGTATCAAGAAATGAATTAGGGCCTGCTATATAACTAGTAAATTTTAATTTAAAGCTTTTAAGTGTGAAATTTTACAGAGAACCTAGAAGAGTGCAGAACATAGAAGGTCAGTGGCAGCTTTATATACTTAATAAACCAGTTACAGACCTATTTAGTGTAATGAGTCTAGTCTTGTTCATGAAAATGTCGAGAAGGCTAGTTAATGAAAATGAAGGAATGCTTAATGTTAGTCTGAAGTGTAAACCATGTGAAATCTTATTCAAAGTAATAAAGGATGAATCTGCACTGTGATGGGGAATTTTCAAAAGTAGTTTTTGTAACTGCACTAGAAACATATCTAAGGAGCAACAAGAATAGAATCAAACTGTTTTATGGGTGTTTTATGAATGATTTTTAATGCGAGAAACTATCCAAAATAAAGCAAGCTGACTGTAAAAAATCTGTCTGTTTCCCAAGAGGAAGTATAGCAAATCAGGAGAGTAACCTGTTATTGGTAAAAGTGGAAATTGTTTGAACTCCAGTCCACATTCTTCACAGTTGAGAAAGCTTCTACCCATACCAAAAGCCTACACCAGGGGTTCCCAAACTTGGCAGCTTTAAGACTTGTGGACTTCGACTCCCAGAATTCTCCAGCCAGC